>JABASI010006715.1:0-10564 GCA_019776505.1 Tomocerus nigrus
TAAAACTTGCAATTTTTTGTCCGAAATGAAGAATGCGTAACAATCTGCTCATAATTCCTCTATTGTAACATGCGGAGGACGATGAACTACATTCTTTAACACTAAAATTATATAATTCGATATAATGATCTAGGTCCAACAATGGAAAAACTCCATGCAAATATATAATATCAACGCAAGCTATAGCAATATTATTGGCATGAATGGAGTTGTTAAACAGTATTCTACAAATGTAGCAGTATTTTGCCATTTTCCTACTACAGAAGCAAAAGGCTAACTGAAGTTGAGCCACAAATGTCAGATAGTCATTTGATTAGTGCCACTATGTATATATTTATGCAAAAAGTAAACCACAAAATACGCTACTAGTAAATTGTACTTGTGCACAGGTATAATTATAATTTGATACTGTGCAATACTTAGGTTAGAATATATATAAATTGCATTTGGTTACGAAATGATAATAAGGAAAATATAAGTATAGATAGTATGGGAAAGAATAAGTAAAAAGAGCATACACCTACAAATAATAAGTTGGATTTGAAATTGACAGGTGAGAGAGACTGATCAGAGGGTTATGAGAAATATTTAACGGGAAAAAGAGTGTATTTCACCTATATACTCTCAAGAATCAGTGTTTAAGTAGCCAGGAGAGGGATTCTAAACATTAAGAACATGCGTACGTAGTAGTAACAGTAAGTCAATAAGGTAAACCAAAGAAAACAAAGTCTGCTAATAATGTAGTGCAATAAAATATGAATGTATGTACATGTACAGTGAAGATAGAGAGATATACAGTAGTTTAGTGGAGGGTTACGTTGTGTGTGTGAGGCAGTAGGCTATAGACAAACCGGAACTGCATCATATTTTCCCGACCAGACCAAAGATCATATAAATTGTAATGCTTTGAAGAAATGTTGTGAACACAAAGGATTAGAAGAACATTTCCATCCATCCATTATTTATTAGAGAGAGAACAGAGTGAGCATAGGTTTTTATACCGTTGAGGGCGATTAGGTACAATATTGGCCTATGTTATATAAGGCAGTGAATGATGCAGAAAAGACGTAAGTTAGATTAGTTATGTTATGTGTGTGTGTGTTGGAGAGATGATCTTTGTGTTTCACCTTTGCTACGTACGAGTACATACATGATGCCAATAGTGCAATGCCAATGTCATGCACTAACGTGTAGCACAGATAAAACAACAACGTGGCAGAACTTGGACAAGAGTTAGTTGTAGTGGCGAGTGAGTGTAGTGAAGTGAGGCAAAGTGGAGATGGGCAGGTCTCCACCCTCACAAAAAAGAACCGTTTCATTGATGATGAGCTAACCGGTCCTTCTAGTTTTTGGGCGATTGTCGCGGTTACTGTACATACACACTCAGTCCAATTTTCAATCTGCACACTCAGCTAAACTCAATCCACCTTATTACCTATGTTAGATTATGATTATTTCTGTAATATCCACTACACACACAACTTGCAATTGCAAAGTGCAAAGTAGGCACTTGCCCATCCTCTCATCCTCCTTCCTTCATTTTCCAACTCTTTTGTCTTGTCGTTCCTTCGCTCGTCAGTCTCAACATTCTCCTCTCATTTTTTCACTCACTTCTGCAGACTTGGCCTGCTCTCTGTCAAACGACTCACTTGCGAATCTCGCACTGCAATCTATTGATATATTACATATCACCACTACTACATGACTACACCTCACTGTACAGACACTGTGGAACAGACAACTGTCAGATCTCACAACACAACTGCATTTACTACAAATAGTACAACACTCTACTAAAGATAAAATATACTCCTCTTTAATGATATCATCCCTTCCTACTTACTTAACACCAGACAAGACAAGACACCTTAAGCTCCTGATTCAACCATTAGTTCATCTTCCTCATTTATTTTTACAATTAAGCCTTACTTTGTTGCTGCAATTCTCTGGGGATACGATCCTTAATGAGGGGAAATTAATGTTGGCACATAAACAATGACAAGTTTACTGTAAATCATATACCCAAAAAAATCTAGACCACACAGATACCGTTTTCTTCTGTTTAATTGCAATATGGATTAGAAAAATAAACCGTTAAAGTCTAAGGAGATTTGAAGCTTTATTTGTGCACACTTGAATAATGTATTAGATCGATTTATTTGAAACACTGACCTGTTATAAATTTTTCTTTGCCTTTTAGAGAAATTAAATAAAACACTAAATTTTCTTACACATTATTAGTAGATAGTTTAGCGTCAACAAAACATACACCATGTAAATTATATAAAATTGTATCGAGCTTGTCTCATTAGTTTTCTCGACCTTTTGATAGACAGGTAAAGAAACGATTTAGAATAAGAATTACTTCGCATGGAAGTTCGAATTGTTAGAGAATATTTACAAAGGTCATAAACAACACATGAATGGAAAATTTTTATCCCGTGTTTGTTTTCGTCTGTACAAGTACAATACCTGTGTGCGAAGAATTTAAGCTAACAAATCTGGCACTTTCAAAAGATTTTTCTTTATTAGGTACCAATGTTTTAAAGATTCATTTTGCTATTGTGAGCTGATGGAGAGCTAATTGAGTTTTTTTGCATTTAGAGGTCCATTGTGTACAGTTTTAATGTATTCAGCAGATTTCTGTAGTTTTGCAATTCATATGCAAAAGGAATGTTGGTCTGAAAACGCAGGGAATTGGTGAGCGAAGCCAAAAGATGGTAATTGCTTTGCATTATTAACACAAAAGAATTGGAATTTTGATGCTCTGACGATTATGGAGATAGTGTAGAGAAAGAAAGGTTAAATTATCAACTGACTGTTGATGAATAGTCTGGCCTGGCTTGGCATAATGGCCTCTGAGCAAATATCTAATTGTATTGTAAGTAAGCTTTAGCCAAAGTGCGGCTCTTTTCTTTTCAGTGTTTTCTTTCAAAAATTCCTTCGTTTCAGTTTCCCTGAATTCCAATTAACCTTTCCGTGCTGCGGCCGATTGCGTTTTGCTTACTATTAGTTAAGACATGTTACTTATGTACCTTTTATTTTAGTTGTACTTGTACTTTTACATATGCGTGCAAAAGTTAAAGTACCTACCTGCCTTAAGGTTACATACAGTAAAATGCATGCATTCACATTTAACAAACATACATGCATGATAAATATATTCTGGGCTGACTAAACCATCAACATTCAACTCTGTAGTACAAGAATCTGTATAAAGTTGTGCTCTAAAAATCTGTAGGTAGCCAATAGTCAAGCTAAGTAAACCGAAAGTTAAGTGTAGTATATGTGTCTTAGCATTTTGCTAGAGACAAAGGTACCTGTTCTATTGTGAGTGTAAGTAAACCTTTTCGAAATCATAATATTGATAGGGATGTACGTGGACTATGTTAAAATTATGTGTTATTATTATTGCCAGCATATGCTATGTTTATTGCGTCACAGTCAGGACACGCAGTTGAGTACAGCTGCGTAGCAATTGGTCTACCGACAATTTACTAGTTACCTACATCACATGTATTTCAACTGCCCGTTCGTTTTGATTTCCAGATTTGACTGCGAACCCTTCTCAACATTTCGTGACTTGACACACATAATTCCCCAGCTCACTTCAGTAGGCATCTTTATCTACAAACATCAAATAGCTACATGTGTATGGACACACTACAAAAAGGTATATAGAAATTATCTGTAATTATTTCATGTATGATTTTTCATACATTATGCCGTATTACAAAGTAGAAACCCAGCCAGGTACGTTTATCTCTAATATTATTAACACCTTTAGTATTTGGCTCCAACCATAACAAGATCTAAGGAAGTAACTTTTACTATATGCTCTACATTTATAACTGACACTGCGAAAGAACATATGGAATTTCAATTGTGATCCTTCCTGGAATATCATTAGGACATTTTCATGCTTTGGGTACATACGTCGGTTAACGTTCGGATTCAATTGGGAAACGAACAAAATTATTATAATGCTCTATAGGTACAGCGGTAAACTTAAGTCAAATAGATGATTCGCCAAAGAGTATACCATTATGTGGATCATTAAAAAAGAACTAACAATTAATATCAGGCTGATGTAGTGTGTCTGCTATAGTAAATCATGACAGTGTAATAGCAAACAAGGAAGCAGGAAAATATAAATCTGTCTGTGGCTATAATCTTCATTTGGTATGCGTAAAGTAGACTTGGCAGAAGAATTCATTCTTCTTAGTTAGTGCAGCAGGGCAAAATATCTCCTTGTTATATTTCTAAGGAATACTTATTTGAATATCCATAGCCTAACAGATTAGAACAATTCACTAGAAAATATGTATACATATCTGTAGCGATGAACAATTGCATTTGATGCGTAACATACATTAAATATATTCAATAGCGTGATCAAGTATTGTGTCTGGATATGTGCTTCCTATATCAATATTGAAGTTTAAATAGTTATGACGAGACTAAGAATACCGTGGGTAAGAGATGCGAATAAAAGGAGACTCTGTCAATTGTTCGCTTTCTGTTCTTCTGTTTGACAAGATGATTTTTATAAAAATACTGGAGAAGGAGCGAACTGGAATGGGCGAAGGGCAGCTGAAGTCCCGCACTCTGGCTCTCACACTTTATGCATGTACATATCTATGCATAAGGAGTATCATGAATTCCTATGCTTTAGTCCAGACGAGAGAGCAGGGCAAAGAGCAATAGAGGATTTACTATTTGTCTTTCACTCTCCTTCTTGGCACGGAAAAGAGAAGTTTTTAAAAAATCCCGAGCTTTATAGGAAAGGGGTCAGTCCACTTTTCTAGCATTGGTCATCCGTCTATATGTAAATATAAGCATTACTATGCACGGATTTCAATTCAATTCCCTTAAGGGCCATACCTTTCTATGCTACTCTGGATGTGTGTACCTTGGATTGGATTTCATGGGAAAGTACACAATGCAGAAGGAGAGAGGAAGCATTGAGCATAAACTGCTTAACAGGGTGTAAGCTCTCCCTTGGCCGTACATGCTCGTCTCAAAGCTCAAGTCCCCTTGCTTTGCTTTGCCATTCAATGCATTTTTATTTGGCTACTCATTTGCATATCATCCTCATCTCACTTCATCGCATTATCCCTCAAGTAATCGTTCTGTAAGTGGGTTCGCTAGTGCTACGCGATATATCAGATACTCATCTTCTATCTTACATTAACTTACTTCTAAAAGTACAAGCAACATAATAGTATTATGAGTTATAGTTGAATCTTCACATAAAATGTGAAATTTAAAAATGCGTGCTTATAATTATCTAAGCACCTAATGTTGAGTTGGACTGAATTATAGCAGATTTAATGAAAAGGATGTTCTTGTTGGGTACATACCATACACTATTATAAATAGGTTTTCATATATGTAAGGAACTTCGTCATGATCTATTCATTTGTACTTAGCGTTGTTACTGCACGTCTCAAGTACAGCCTTGTTACAAATACTGTGATTACTTGAGAATATCTCTAAAGAGATGTGCATACATAAATGAGCTTTGGCTATACACATGTTATACACATTTTAGTCTTTATATAAGTAATGTATAGGATACATACATGATTCTTTATAGTATTTGCAAAGAAAATGGATGCATGGATAGTTGCAGTAGGAATAGTACTAGAACAGTCGAGTAGGAAGATAGATGGGAAAAGGAGAGACAGAGATTAGCTTAATATTTTCACAATGACAAACGAACACTTACCTACATACACAGCGCCTTACTTGCATTAAATTATTTACACTGACAGAAATGAAAAGTTATATGCTCTATTCCTATTTAGTATTACCAAGAAGTACTTACTCAACGTATTAACCCCGCTCGCGATTACACAAAAATGGGTAGTATGAATGAGTATTTGGGTAATCTTGCAACTCATGGTCTTCATTGTTCATTCACAAAATAAGACGAAGCTCATTCTACAGTAGGTAATGCAAATACAAAAGCAAAGCTTAACTATTTTCATTTTCTAACTTTATGTTTGCAAGCAAACTTAAGTGATAGTGAAAAGATGAAAGTAACAAGTATGTAGCCATTAAACCTGCGACAAAACATACCTACCTAACAATTACCATAATTAAAATGTTACGATTAGAATAAAAATCCTTAGCCAGTATTTAGCGATAAATGTGTAGGTATAATAATATTATGTTTTGTAATCGATAGACACAAAGTTAAAAAAAATATGGGTGAAGTTCTGTAGTACTGACAGGATATTTTGTAAATGACGATAAAAATGTAGTGTAATTGCTTCGTGAAACATAATTTGTAAAATTTTGGTCTTTTATGACCTTTTGTAACAGAAAGTTTGTTGGCACGCATTAAATTGTGTACACGGATTATGGATGTACTTAAACAGAAGATTATGCAAATTGTAAAGAAAGCGAGTAGGTATGTGTCAAGAGGAAATCTGCTGGTTAACATATCATAGTTCACGTTCAATGCTAAGTCAAGTCAAAGCTTTAGTAAAGGATAGCCACGTTGTTGAGGAGAGGTAGACAGAAAGGACAGGAATGAATTTCATTTGGCTGAGCTTAGCGTGTTGTTCCTAACCTAAGTCTAGGTAATTTAGCCAAGCAATGGTTTTACATCTTATCGTACCCATTGACTCACATTTTACCTTGCAAAAATAATTTACATTACCTACACATGTTATTTTATGGAATTAGTACATTGTAAACAGGTATGTGAATATTATACAGAGCTGAGGAAGGTACTTGTTATACCTGCAAGACATGCAAGGAAAGGACGTGTAAGGGAGAGTATTCCATTCCGTAACAATGCATTAACATATGGAAATTGTGGAAAAGGTAATAGACAAAGTTATCTGCCTCAGCAGTTAAAGTAATTGGCTACGTCTATACATTTGCACGTTTGAATTTGTACAAATCGAGGAGCATTTACTTGAAAATGTGAAGTTTATTATAAAGGCCATTCTTTTCTCCATATCTTATGAAGAGCGACATAGGAGGTAGGTAATAAGTATTATTGCGTATAGTATCGTATAGTGCTATAGTATTCTTATCTACATAGACTCTCCGCTTCCATAGCAGACTAATAGAATGTATGTGCCAAGTTGAGTGATGCTGATGTGATATGAGCAGGTAGAGTACTAATAATGATAGTAAATAATTTTAAATGTAGTATTGTTGTAATAGGAGAGTGTGTGTATCAATCCTGTGTACTTGTACATACATCTGTGTACATTTTGTTTACTGTAGATGCAAAGGTGATAAAGCAAGGAAATGCTAGGAGAGCGAGACTAGAATTAGACAAAACATGACACTGTAGCTCTGTAAATGTTAAGTTAACCTGCACGTTAACATTGGGAAGTGGGAAGAAGTAACTATTTAGAAGAATGTAGTAATAAGGTATATAGAGATAAACAGAATATTATTATATGTAGTCATATAGTTCTTTAACATTGAAGTACGTGTTATTCTAGTGAAGATGTATCACACTAAGGTAACATTAAGCTATAAAGTGCAGAATCAAAAATGACTTTAAAGATAAAGTTGAGTTAGACTATTCACTCTAACCTAACCATGTAATTAATAACTTTAATTTAGACTGAGAGTGAAGTTTGAAGGACAAAGGCATGCGATAGTATATAATAAGACATCATATCAAATCGCTTCACGTTCAAAAATCCACTTACCTTACATGTAAGGGATTACACACTATACTAATATTATTATGTAGGGACGAAGGTAAAGTAATCTATGTTATTATACCTATTACGCATACACATTAACAACGTAGATACATAATGCAGAGATAACATGAGGCAAGATACTAATGCAACAATAATAAGTGAAGGCAGCTCGAAGAAAAATGAAATGAACGTAACATGGTGTGCTCTGCAAATATATATAACATAGATAGATGCATATAGGTTATGTGATTATACTGTGCACATTGACTGTCAGAGAGGAAAGTGAGTCTGAAGTTAAAGCTAAGCTAGAGTGAGTGAGTGAGATCCTTCAGTTAGATAAGAATGAGATATCGGAAAGGCAAAAAGTAAATTCGCACGTAGTTTGCTTGTTCTTTACTGTTCAAAAGAATCGAAGGAAATACACAGGACGATGAAATAGAATAAGAATACACTTACCTACTTGAGTATTAAGTATTAAGTCACTGGCTATATAGATGCAATGAAATAATGTGAATGTAGCAAAGTCGTATATTGTTGAAAAATAGGGATTGTGGTTGTAATGAGATGGTTGGTTTGAGTGTGATAGGATTCTCTGTGTAAAAATACGACGTGCAGACACTAATTGAAAGTATGGAATTAATAAAATTGCTACAAGATGTGGGAGGAGGGCTGGAATGGTTCTCTTCTGTCTGACCAAGAGCTCTGGACTTTTCTATCATTTTTAATGCTCGAGTTCAGCTCAGTTCACTCTCATCATATACATTCTGACTTTTCTTCACGTGTGTCCTCCGTCCATACATGACTCAACTCTTGCTTCACTTATTATTATTATCCTATAAAATATTATAGGTATAGCTATGTATGCATATGCTTCACATTATATAGAATAATAATAATAATAGTATAAATCCTGAGGTGAATATTTACGAAAACACTAATAGAAGGTAGTGCATGACTGTGGGTACATGCAAAGTGTTGCAGTTTGTGGGTAATTGTATAATAATGTATATAAAGTGTAATCTAATGCGAAAATGATGCAGTGGAGAAGAGGAGAGGAAATGGATCAGTTGCAACTCTGACAGTTCCGTCCATTCCCTAGTAATGTTCCTCAGGAATAATGTCTGTCTGTTTTCTTGTCTTGTGATTTAAGATTGCATTTAGAGAATCGGCAAGGAAAGCCCAGTAGCCAGTTTCTCTAATAGCTTTTGCACTTACAAAGGAAGAGGATGGCTCTCTCACTCACTCACTACCATATCATATCACATCAAATCATAATACAAGTTGTGAGTAACACAACATAAAATAGCCTATCCTTAGCCACTTATTATATTATAACCATAACTCTTCATCCGACTGACAATTAAACCTTTATAAATAGTCTGCATCCTCTTTGTGTACAAACAGACACACATATACACATCCTACTCTCATTACAAACCTTTCCTAATCACGAATCCCTCACAAGCCAACACAGAATAAACTCTAACTAACTATTTTTAAGATCAAATTATTTATTATGACATAACATGACGATGAATACGAATTCAGACTTGCCTTCCAACAATCCACCGGAATAATAAGCCTATATAGATAAGCGATGAGAACACATTCAGTAACTAACTATATACGTAAGTAAGTAAATATTCACACTCTTGGTCACGCTGAGAGTCTCATCATTCCAATCTCCTCTTCCTTTGACCAAATACAAACAGTAGCAACAGACTACAGATTTTTAATTCGCACGGGAGTTGCTCTCGTTCCGCACCTGGTCGCTATTTTCCAACTTGCCTCCTCCATTTACTGCAGAAGAGGAGATGGTAATTTTCCACTGTGTATGCATTCATCAGACTAGTCTGGACTCGACTAGGGTAGGGTATAGCATTACAAAGACAGACGTACTGGACATCAAGCCCATGCATGGAACTTAAATTCAGACTCATACACTAAAAGGGTACACATACGTACACCATGCTAGTAACTGGAGCATATTCAGTGTATTATCTAAAGAATACACTTCTGACTACTCTCCATATTCAATCTATGTATTTCTCACATGCTATTCCTCAGTCATCCTATGTGTTGGCAGCATCCATTAATTCAAAAACTGTCAATATGTCTTTGATACTTTTACTTGGTATATTTTGCACCCAGCCTGTCCACTGTTTCTTTTGTAGTAAAATTTGTGAAGAATCAATGAACCATTTATTAAGATTTGTAAATGTACTATACTACACTTCGGTCTATTGTGTTTCTTTAACGGAAACCATTAGCATTATTTCTAATGTATGAACTACTGTATGGACAATGTAAACGCATACATGAATGGCAAATATACAACAAAGTATCCTAATTGTTTCACATCATTGAAAAATCAAGTCATGACCTACATATAATTTGTATAATAGATACTAAATATTATTCAACAGATTGTATTTTTATGAGACTGTAGAATTCTATTGAATTTTCTTTAGGTCAGTTCACAATTGCACAGCAGCAAACGAAACAGCAGTACAGGTCAATAAATTACGTCTTATAAGCAGATAGAAGAGTAAGTAAATGTAGAACTAATCTAGACTCAAAAATAGAAGTCTATAATAACACTGTGAAAAGAATTAATGTATACTACTCCCATTATAAACTGTCTCTTTCTCATATGATATCTTAGACTGTGCGTATATCTGAATCATAGCTTCATATTATGCATATCCATTTAGCTTTGTACACGCTTCTATGTACTCTGATGATGAGTAAGAGACTCTTGCTCAGAAAGGGAATGTGTTACGTTATGTCGCCACACTAAATTCAATGCATTGTCTTTGTCTCTTTCTAATCAAATACACTTTTCTGTAATCTAGCAGTGGTACTTTTACAAAGCAAAACTT
>JABASI010006716.1:0-10563 GCA_019776505.1 Tomocerus nigrus
ACTGTGGGATACAATGTAGCGTAGTCATCAACGCCGCCCGTGTCACGAAACAGAAAGGAGAACTAACACAGAAGTTTCCTAAAGTTCACCATTGCTTGTTGTGTCTTATGCTAAGCATCACTGGTGGACGTTCCGAAACTAGGCTTTACTTTACCGGCTGCCTTGCGCAGCATTTAGTGCAGAAGTGTGATGAAAGTATTTGCTGCAGTTTAGCTGTTGTCTGGCTGTTTTTGCTAGTTGTTTCATGACACCGTTGGCGCTATACACATTATCAGACTCTGATCCATTACTTACAAGGTGGGTGGGTATGTTATATTGTTATATTTTATTAGTAGATTAGGTTCATGTTTAAGTTCGGTTACGTATGGTTAGGATAGGTTAATGTTTTCTCAGTTACTAGACGCGCCCCTTTATATAGGTTGGCCCCTTTGTGCAAACTCGCATCAATTCATTCATGTTACCACTATCTACCGTAATTATAATCATTAGCATGTATTGAATTTGCCCCATGCATTCCTTTCACTGTTTGACGCTATATACTCATAACTCATAACTCATACCTATACCATATTTCATTGGATGTCCACATACCATGACCTGGAGGCAACCCAACGGTGCTTCCTTTACCCCAATTTGGGAATCAAAAAGGGACTCGACCTGATTTGTATACATTTCGACACCCCCAACAATTATATGCCAATCCATACACACCCATTTCACCCCCAATGGGGGAAGGGGCGAAATTTGATTCGACTTAATTCTTACGCATTTCAACGCTCAGAACAAAACTACGCAATTAGCTATACTCTATCCCTCCCCCTAAAGAAGGACGGGAGTAAAATGGGATTTGGCGTGATTTGTACATAAGTCAGCATCCAGACCGAAACCAAGCCCTTTACCAACCATTCTCCTTTCCTTCCTATGGGAGAAAGGGGGTAAAAAACGGGATTCGGTGTGATTTGTACTATGAGGGTAGTATATACCTTATGTAATACCACTTTATATGAAATGAAGGTCTGTGTCTGTCCGTGACGTTCAATATCACCCGACCTGCTGGAGTCCATTTTGAGGTATAAACTTTTTCCGGCCCACCCTTTTCACTACAAAATATTTCCCGGCGGGTAATTAGTAATGGCCGGACAGCCCCGGCAGTCACTTTTAGAGCCGTCGGGTGCCGATCTCTGTTTTATGGATACATTTCATAACTTCTTGGAAGGATCCTAATTTCACTACTTATCTGGTCGCTAATAATTATTGACTATCAGATTTAGAAATGATAAAGTCAGAAAAAGTATAGTAAACGCCAAATTTCAATCGACCAATCCGAAAATAGTAATTGCGACAATGGAAAATTTGAAGCTTTGAATTTATTAGTTGTTTTATTTATTTCCACTGCACCAACTAGTGAGTGAAACTAGCCCGCTGAATGTACACAACAAATGTACTCCCATACTGACATACCAAAAAAATGGGACATTTAAGGCGTACAGACACTTTACGGCATCTACGGCAAACTCGGTCTTATTGAACTATAAAGGTATGGAGGGCCGTAATAAGTAATGCACTCTTGCGTCAGTTTAGGCATCGGTGGTCATCGGCAACTAAATTTATCAGCATATCCTCTTCTGCATATGGAAAAGTTGTCCAGTTGAATACCAAAATTCCAAATTGGAATCCAAGGATTTAGTCTCGGAATGTGGAGCTTTAGAAGATTTGTCAAGGAATCTGGGGTATTCTTAAGAAACCCGTAGATTTCTTACAGAATTCGGATTTTCCCAACAAATGAAAATGTAGTTATCCGTTATCCTGGTTAGTTTATCTGTAGATATCTACGTTTCCCATTTTCGTCAATTACAGATCGAGTCTGATCGAGTTATTTGGTGTATGGTGTAGTGGGAAAACACATTGAACTATGTATAACAAGTGCCACTAACCTTACGGGTGGTTGCAAGTGGGGAATTCCTGATTTCAGCCGAACCCCGTTTATCTAGCGATCATGATTCTCAAAATTTCAAGTTTGGGTTATAGTCATAAGGAATGGTAGAAATGCATTTCAAAACATATTTTCATGTTTAAAATACAGAAACCCAAAACGGCAGAACCATGATTGTTAGATTTTCCCTAACTTTTTAAATAAAATATTTTTTCAACTCCATACATTGTCTCATAGTCTTGGCATCTGGATTTTGCAATTTACATTTTTTGATAACCCATTCACTAACTTTTGCGGGGAAGCGGAAATGCAAGTTTTTCAACAACGGACTCAAATGAATAAGGTTGAGCAATCAAAATCAATGCATGCGACGAAGAAGAAGGTGGGTACCTATATACAAACAGTAACCCTTTTTCCGCTAGTGTCAGTCTTCCCTCGATTTTCATCTTCGATAGTTGACAGAAAACAGAATGGGTAGTAGGTATTGAATTCAGTACTTGAGTACGATTTTTACTTTGTGATAATACAGTCACCTTTAGTATAACTTTGTATAGGTACCTATGTGAATTATGAATGGTGTACGTAGTACGTACAGGTTGACCAAAATCAAACAAGAGGGTGTTTGCCCTGTAATAACTTTTGAACGGGTACTCCGATTTTAATCAGGTTTACATCAATAGAAACAGGATAAAATTTTGTCTTAGAAATAGTAATAGGGTTAGTATCAGAAGATGGCTCTCGCTTTTAAGGTCAGCGCAAAAAGAAAATTTAATGAGGTGAAAGTGAGACAAATTCTTACAATTGGAAAGAAAACCAAGATTTTCTCATTTTATTTTTGCACTGACCTTATGAGATCTAGTTTTCAGTACTAACTATATTACTACTTTTAACACACATTTCGAATTTCATTAGTGTATACCTCATTAAAAAAGGTATTAGAGGACAATCCGGTTCGAGTTTGATCACCATGTATATTACTTATTTATATGTACATTGTACTTATGATACCTATAAATAGATACAAACTAGTAAATGCATTAATTTCTAAACTCCTATTATATGACGCTGTTAAAGTAGAGTTCCTGCCGAGTTTCGTATAAATTGACATCAAAAAATAAGATAATTAATAATAAGGAAATGCATGTAGTAAGTGTATGATTTCAGAAAATGCCAGCAGCTTAAAGATTTTTTAACCATGTAATTTGGCAGGTTTCTATCGAATTAAAATAACGCTAAGTTTCACTAAATTATTTCTTTATTTTCCTATTTTATAGTTTCATTTTTTCATGAAATGTACTATAATATTTATTATTTATTTAATTAATGCACAAGACATTTTCTATATAATTTTCATGCTAAAGTGAATTTTACAGAAATTGTGTATAGATTGAAACCGACACTAATATTTATGATCTTTAACAAAAAGGTCCTTAGCTGCAGCTGCACCTACCACTGTCCCGGGTACATACTTTCCAAAGTATGCTTCGCTATTTGCCTGTAAGAAAAAAATCAATTTAATTATAATCAGTATTAGAATTAAAAGTTAAAGACACGTCCTGAATCCGCAGTCTTTTAATTAATTCCACAATTAAGTGATTTAATCGGATAACAAGCCTGCTATTTTGTGTTATATATTTTCAAAATTAATCATAAAAACTAAGGGGAATGACAGAACAGCATTAGTTATGTCGGCAATTTTTATCAAAATACAAATTTTATATTCAATCAATTCAAAAGCAAGGAATTAATTAACAATAAAAAAATAATTGTGGAATCATACAAAACTACTTCATCCAGTAATATATTATTAGTATAAAGAATAATAAAGATTGAGATAGATGAAAGAAATTAATCTACTTTAGACGAACAAAGGGATTTAGTCATTTCATGCAAAAGTGTTCGACATGAATGTATACAGTTCACACAATGATATATGTAAGGTTAGGCACTTACCTAGGTGCATTACAATACTTATAGTTACAGATATACGGATTTGTGGAAATTGTGGCATAGTAGGTGCGAAATACTAAGACATGCTGTAGAAATTGAAAAGAAGCAAATAGACTTGAGACAACTGCAAGATTAACATTGGCAAACACACAAAATGGAAGCAAACTTTGTTCGTTACATTAATTTAGTAGGTGTGAGCCTGGACAAAATTGCTCTTGGAGCCAGCAAGACTTGGAATGCTGCCTTTTTCGTATTTACCGACAGATGCCAAACCATTGGCCTATTCGTTTTTGATCCGTACAGCAATTCAGCCACGAAGATGAGATTTATTTACAACAACGGCAAGCAACAAAAGCAGGATCATCATACAATTAGTACATTTTATTACAGAGGCTCGCTATTCTATGGTCAAACTTCTAACCATAGTTGATTTGTCTAGATTTTCACATCCACAGTATAAGCAACTGTGCACTTAATTTGTAAATTGTCGTACCCTGTATTTAGTAGATAGACATCCAGTTTGAAAGCAAATGTTAATTTTTTATTCGTTAGGTTAAAAATAAAACGGCTAAAATATTTTTTATCGCTTAGGATTATTGTATACTTCACTACAAAACTGTTGTCTCATTATAAATCAAACTGCCAATACATTTCAATGATCAACTTGCATGTAAATATTTATTTGGTGTCAGTAAGTTAATATTTAAATTTTTCTAGAAAAGCTTTTTACTGAAAGAACTATAACATAGGGACATCAACTAACAGTTGTTCTAATACATATAAAAAAAATAATCACTAGACTAATAGTTAATGTAACTTCACGCACATAGCTATCAAAATGCATTTCTTTACTGAACAGATAATATCTATCTGTGTAGGTAATACGCAAACGTCAATTAAAAAAAAAGGTAACTCATAACTTTTATAATACTTAAATTAGGAGATATTAATGGGAAAACGGTTAATGAAAAATGCATGTTAATTATTTATTAAGATATTGAGTTAAATTTAAATGAAATGGACCCACCTTTGCACGTTTCAATAATTCGTCTTGACCAGCCTTGACATTTTCAGCCTTTCCACTCCATGCCTTCAATACGGAAGCCTATCACAAAGATCAAGGAAATATTTAGAATTTATTTCTCAGAGTGATAATGACATGTTAAGTATTGCAGAAGATGTGCGTAATTAATTGTGTCTATTTTACCTGAAGAGCGCGTCCGTAGCTGAAAGTGAGAGCCCATGGTTTCTTTACTTGGAGTGCATTGATGGCATTCAGATGAACTGAAGCATCCTCTTCAGATTGACCTCCAGACAAGAATGTAACTCCTACAAGGTCAATAAACAATTTTGAGTCAATTTACTACTTTAAGTGGTGGAGTGGAGGATGTGCAAAATGTTAGATGATTGCGCTCACCGGGAACAGCGGCAGGAAGTGTGCGTTGCAGAGCAGTGACAGTGGCCAGTGCGACCTGTTCAGGAGTATACTTAGTAGCGCACGATTGTCCAGCAGTGACCATATTGGGTTTCAGGAGAGTTCCCTCGAGGAAGACATGGTGATCATTCAAAGCCTTGTAAACGAAAGCCAGAACTGTCTCGGTGACCTTTTGAGCTCGCTCCAAGTCATGATCTCCGTCGGGAAGCACCTTCATGTAAGAACATTTGTTAAAATTAATTTTTTCTATAAACTAACTAACATTCGAATAAATAACAGTTGAAAGAGTTTCCTAACCTCAGGTTCAACAATGGGCACAATTCCATTGGCTTGACAAATTGATGCATATCTGGCGAGAACGTTGGCATTCTCCAGGACCGCTTGATATGATGGAGTGTTCTTTCCAATTTTCAAGACGCATCTCCACTTGGCAAATTGGCATCCGTCCTTCTTGTACTGGGCACAACGCTTATCCAGATCATCCAGACCTTGCGTAGTGCTCTCGCCGTTTTCAGCCCCAAAGAGATCCTTAGTTCCGGTGTCTACTTTGATCCCTGGAAGAATTCCTCTCTCTTGGATGAGCTTCACAAACGGGGTGCCATCATCAGCCTTTTGGTACAGAGTTTCGTGATACAGGATAACACCGGAAACCGAGTCGCCTATTGACTTGTCTGTTGTGAACAACAACTACAATAAAGAAATACATTAATGTTATCGGGAAATCCTTCACTTTACAAACACCGAGCCAAGCTAATTAGTTTAAAGTTGTACAGAATGGAATTACATCAAAAGAAAGTTACCTGACGATACAAACGACGGTTTTCTTCCGTATTTTCCACATTGATATCAGCAAATCTCTTTCCAATGGTAGCAGTCGATTCATCCGCAGCCAAAATTCCCTTTCCTGGAGCTACAATTTGATTAGCAATTGTGCGGAGCTCATTCTGGAGAGCTTCTGAAGGGTAGTTGAAGTAAGTTGTCATTTTCTGCAATACAAAGAAACAATTATAAAAATTGACAATATAAAATAGATGGAAAATAAGCGTCACAACACAGAACTTAGTCGTTTACTCCCTATGTGTCTTTGGAATTTTAGCAGACAGATCATAAAATCGTCTGAACTAGTCTGAAGACTGTTCTAGCGTTTTCAGAATGTTCTTTTACATTGTACATTTGTAGGCCTTTTATGTCGTTGAATATTCATTAGTAGAATTGTACACCTACGATGCACATCAGTGTGTACATATTCGCTGATGCCAAGTCAAATCAATGCATGCGTTGCTTCATACTTCATTTCTCTAGAACTAGATACCCACCTATCTCATTGAATGCTTAAAAGGTACATTTGCTTAAGCATTTCTTCCTTTGTCTTTGTTTATCTAAGAGGACACTAAATACACCAAATCCTCAGTGCAATATCTTTAGTGCATTGTTTGCCTTGCATTGACTATTTATACATGATAGGGTATATTGTATTATTTTATTCAGTAAGTGCATTTGCATTGCATAATATCTGTAGTGCATGTACGTACATATTTTTAATACCTACAAGTATGAGTGCTACAATAGTATGCTGCATGTGTTCTATGTTTAAAAAACTTGGCTCATCTCCATACGCTCTCTTTCACGTGAAGTCAAGTCGTATGTGACCTTTTCTCTACCATAATATGTAATGACATACCTACTCAAGAAAAGCCGAACTGGTATAAAAATATGTATATGCATACTCCAAATACAAGTTTCTATGTACTCTCGACCATACTGCTTTGCCACCACAAATATTACTGCTACAAAAATAACTTTTCTGTGTTCTTTCATTCTACATAATTTCCCTCTTTGTACTTTCCTACAATACGTAGACTATACCATAATATAATTAATAATTATTAATTACGCAGTAGCATATTGTTCATTTTGTTACAATGTCTTTCCCTTTTTAATGCATGAAAATTAGAAATTCCTAACAGATTATGACTATAAACTATAAATCTGATTACTTCGTATAAAAGTGACGAGTTACCTTGTAGTAAGTTATATAAATAAAATTAAGATCGAATCTCAGAGACTTTAGGAAAAAGCTGTTTTGTCCACAATTGTGATCTAAGCTATAAGTATAATGTCTTCAGATAATTAGATATCTTAAGCGTTTTTTGATTGCAAAATAACATTTATATCGAGCTATTCAATTATCTAGTCCAAAGTTCTTTCTTGTTACGGATTTTCGTAATAAAAACTAAATGGATAAACTTTGAGCTCATAAATAATAACTACTTTGATATTTTTATCGGGTAAGAATACGATTACGATTCCGGACCTGTATTTGAAAGTTTCCATTGGAAAATTTTCTTGTTTTCCATTTCATTTAATCATTTTATTACAATTCATATACTTTTATATCAGCTTCATTGCAAAGGCTATTTAAGTATTGAACACGGAACAGTCTTTCCATGCTCCCCCTTCGTTTTATCACCATTATTTATTTTTCTATGCAATGCCTATCTATTCAGACTGAGTATATTTATTAGTACAAACCTAGATGTGTATATATGTATGAGACACAGAAGTTAAATCAACTGGAATTAAGAGTTTCATTGTACATTATTGAAAGCGTTTCAGCACCACTATAACTACCACTATTGCTACATCAAATATCATTTATAAGGTTATGTAATAATATGACGCTACACTTACGATTGACAGTATTATGAACCAACTCCTCAGCTAAGTATATCTAACAAGTTAGATTTAACATCCTAGTTCAAGCAATGAGTCATTTTACTCATTTCCAGTTTAATAAAGTGTCATAATAGTCCGTAATTATTATAACCTCTACTCTCAATCTCAACTGGTGGTATATCTCAATCAAATATTAAGATGCAAAAATGTAATGCATCATAGATAATCATTGACATGACTGTGTGTCATGCACGATTGAGTATAGGTTCCTACATTTATGGAGAGACGAATTAGAGACATGTACAGTGCGTGGTGACAGATAAGACTAAATGTGTTCATAGTACAAAACAATAAAGCTATGTAATAATGCAAACACGTTGCATAATCCATTTATCTACTTTGCCTATGGACATACTACGTAAACGTGAACTGCACAGAGTAAAACAGACAGCTACATAAAAGTTACTGCAGCCTTTAAAGTTTATTTGGTGGTTTGAGAGTTGAAGATAAGCCAAATGCTCATGCGATACACGTTCTATGCAATACCAACCCACCACAGATAGAACTTCAAGGTCAAAGTTCAAGGGTAATCATAGTCATAACCATTCACTCTCAATTGTCTTCACAGATATTTCTAGATAGCCAATTGCTTTTACTCACAGATTGCAGATACAGAGTAAATGCTACTTGCCACACATGCAATTTAGAGGAAATACGCCGGCTATGCCGGTACCTGCAAATCCAGTGTTATACCAGTACTACCTACCTATATGCATCAAATTAAACCGACGAATTACTTTTAGGGCTTTATCTATAGTTCAATAAAGAGATTTCAATTTCTGCTGACTATAATTACAAATGACGTTATATTAGTTAACGAAGATCCACGTGCTAATCGGGAATTATTAATATTTATGCAGGTATGCAAAACTACATGTAAAATCTGAGACGGAAATGAGTCTAAGGATAGTATAGATGGACTGCTAACTCTACAGGTTATTATGATAATTAATATTAAATGGAGTAGTGCGGGGAGAAAGAGAATTTAGAGATATGGGAGTAGTGGAGTAATGAAAATAACAATTAGAAAGGTGATCTTACGATTTGTGAAGTAGTTTTTGTTAGCTTGCGCTGTTTCGGAATGCAGAATTAAGAGAGAGGGTCCAGGAGCCGAGGAGTGGTCCACACGTATCGTCTTCCAGATGAGAAAGAATTCCACTTGTGAAGAGCAATGTTCCACCAAGATCAAGGAGAAGGGGATAATTTAATGAATGCAATGTGATGTGTGGCCTTTGAAGAGCGTGAGCCAGAGTCCAGGGACCAGCCGAATGAAGTTTCAGCCAAGATTCCTCTCCACACCACCAAGTCTGTTTTGCTTACAAAATTTTATGTGATGGAGAATGGAGCCGTATAAAGAGGAGCCAGAAGAGCTGGGACGAATATTTATGTGTGGAAGTCTGCTACAGAAACAGAGGCAGCCAAGCCAACTACGTACTCCAACATTCGTCTGCCATAATATCAGCGGAGTATGTAGATTTACCAAGCAGGATATCATCATCATCGTAGTTTGAGTTTAGTTGACTTGTGCGACTGTGAGTCAGAGAATCCCCTCGTCGTCCTCCTGATTCTCCTTGCCCTGCGTACAAATATTATCGCCTTGCAGTTCCTCTAGTTCTGCCTGCCACACTGATGGAGAACCAAATACCCGATAGTTTTTTCCGTTCGCTGGAGAGAGAGCTGGATGAATCTTTTCCTTGCTTGTTTTTCACCTTCTCTGCCTCTAAATACTACGCATTACTTTTTAATAGAGCAGCTTTTGAGTTTTGCATCATCATGCACACATCTCGCCTCGGCCTATTCCCTTCTCCTTCTTGTCTGCTTCGCAGAACAGAAATCCTCTTTTCTATCTGCCACTACAGTTCTATGATATTATGATGCATTAGATATTTAACATGTTTTCTCGTAACGATATTAAGTGAAGCAGACCAGGAAGGCCTTCACCACACACGGACAAGCTCATCTCTTCTGACTCTTCTCTTCTTCAATGAAACTAGTCGCTACATTAAATCATTGTTCATTCTGCATGTATTATACAAAATTGCATCGGAATGAGAGATGCGCTTCTACTGAGGCTTTCATATGCTATGTGAGAATTGGCTAGACCTTTAGATGATGCATAATTTGCATGAAAATGTACACCTGATATTTATGCACACATCCCCTAACCTCCAAGATGTACTACAGGTCTATAATTAAATAG
Organism: Tomocerus nigrus; assembly: GCA_019776505.1. NCBI lineage: Eukaryota > Metazoa > Arthropoda > Collembola > Entomobryomorpha > Tomoceridae > Tomocerus > Tomocerus nigrus. The sequence goes on from JABASI010006716.1 coordinate 10,255, forward strand.
CAATGATAAAAAATATAATACACATGAATATTTGTAAGACATTACATCAATTTTCTGTTACAATTTATGTTGAAGTATGCCATTCCAAAATTTTTCATATTAGTTTTTAATCCTGGCATGTGTTAGGGCCAGATGAAATAAGAAATAGTTGGTTACTGGTTCCAGCTTTTGTTTCAGCACCATGCTTTATATTTATTGAAAATGTATCGCGTTGGCAGTTAGGGAGTCAACGTTTTCTATTTTATTTCAAACCATACTTGCTTACTTTATGTAGGTATTCTAGAAGGTTCATTAAAACTATAAAATTTG
>JABASI010006717.1:0-10563 GCA_019776505.1 Tomocerus nigrus
AAAGGCAGATATAAAGTAAAGCAAACCATCAATTACACGAACGCATTTGTATAAAATGGTGGATCGTTATATAGGATATATAAATATAATATTTATAATAATATTACTTATATTGTGACAAGGTAATTTCAACTAATGCCCTTGTCTCGCGGGCTTAATATGTATGAAGCATTTAAGGGCATCATAGTGCTAGGGTATAAGTAAAATGTGCATTTCTGAATTCCAAGAGGCTCTATTGAAATATTTTTTAACAATGTGAGCCTTTCTTATTCCAAATCCTGACCCTTAACGTCAATAGCATCTTCAAAATTAATTTTTGCGTTCTGGAGTAAGAAAATAAAGGTAATTTTTAAAGTCTGACTGTCAAAGCAAAGAAAATAATAAACCAGATAAAGCTAACTTGGGTGATTGGGTGGGACCTTTCTCATTAATTGTCTCAGATTGGAAGGACTTCTGTTCGATATAGGCTACCTCAAAAAGAAGGTTCCTATGTGTCACCATGCCCAATATTTCATGATGTATTTGTATATAATATAGTATCGAAAGATAACTATAATTAGATTTTTCTCTCCCTGGCGTATTTTAATAACCATAATATATATTTTCTTTTAATTGTTTTTTCATTGTCACTGCCATTGCAATATTGATTTCCGACATTGATGAAAAAACCTATATCTCATTTGTAGCGGTTATTCATAATTGTCACTAAACCATACCGTTCGGATGCATTTATTTACTACTTTTAGAATTTTGCAATTTATTTGCAACGTCTTGCATATTAATGTGTGTCCATATATGGTACACCAGATAAAGCCTTTACCCATGGATGGCTGAAAATAATAAGCGCACATTGCAGCATACAATTTCTATGAGTTTCATTAGAACGAGTGGCAATTAGGTATGTTGTTTTAAGGTGTTGATGATGCTATTAATGTGTTAGTTTAAGGGGAGGAACCATAATAATATTATAACAATACGTATAGGACCTTTAGTTCAACATTCGCTGTTTATCTATACACACAATATAATAGGTACCTACCTAATTATTGTTCTTTATAATAGCTATAAAAAATAAAGTAGTTAATTGAGGATGCAGAATGTTATAAGTTTGGTAGTAAAAGTAGGTAATTTCTTCATTTTCTATTAAGGTGTGCATATGTTAACATCCTTCAATGATGGCTGATTTAGAGGGCTTCTTTAGGCTGATATCTGTAATGAGTTATTTGGGCTATTTACCCGTAGAAATCAAAGAAAGCAGAATAATGAACATAAATTATTTTAGTTTTAAAGGTTTACTCTCATTTCTGTCTCTTATGATTCATGTGATTACATCAAATAGTTACATTTTAAATCTACTTGCATCTTTTGAACTGGCTCGGCATATGTTTGATGGAGAGGCAAAATTTCAGAGAACCACTACTTCGGTTTTAGCGATTCTCCTATACATATCAGCAATTTTTAGTTACGTCATTTGGTTTTTCATGAGCCAAAAACTCATTAAATGTTGGAATAAAATAATTGTCTATGACACGCAGTTCAATATTAGAAAATTCCCGACTCTGTGGCTTAATCCAAATTTCGTCATTCTCGTAATTGTTTCAAATTTGAATACGATTGTCCAAATCAGCGTGTCGATCTGGTTGAATGTCTACATTTTGTACAATCGTGAATCATTTCGTCAATTTCTCCGTTGGGGAGGAGGTGTCACTCCGTGGACTGTGTCTATAACTCAAAGTGTTGACGGTGCAGTTGCATTCATTGTCATTCACACTACATTCCTCCATGTTGGAGATGGTTTTATGAAAATTTTTCTTGGAGCCTTTTCTTTGTTCCTATCATTAAGACTAAAGGAAATTAATTTAAACTTAAAAAAAGAATTATCATCCATGTTTGCCAAAAATGTCGATTCAATTATTTTATGGAATGTTTCTAAAATCAATTTCAAGCACAAAAATGCTAACTCAAATTGCTTTTATCTAGCATCATCTGTCGCCAACCAATTGAGTTCTTTGACAGAGATTTTCAATTTATTTCAAGAAGGAACACAATCTTTTTTACTTTTGTACGTTACTACTTTTACTGCTGCTTCTTGTGGACTCTTATTCTTTTCTCTCGCGTATTTGACACAAGTTAGTATATTAAAAGCGTTAATTTTTGTCACTTTTCTACTTGAAATGTTTCAAACTCTCTCTGCTATTAACTGCTGCGAATGTATGCAATACCAGGCAAGTAAATAGGCTGCACTTCAAAAATTGTTTTTTTTTATAAAAATGCCAAAGATATAATATAATAAATTAAATATTTGGGTAAGTATAATTTTTACTGACACTTTTCTTTTATTGTAGCTGAAATGCCTGAAATCGACCGTCCTACAATTCAATAGTGATGACTTTATTCATCTGAAGTTTCTTCTTAACGATTTAGACTTCAGACTTAGTGGTTGCGGATTCTTTTCTTTCACACGAAAAACAATGACCTCGGTATGCTGTATTACTTAAGCACTACAATTTCTTAAAAAATGCTGCCACACATTCTTATAACGTTAATGTGATATTAATTTATAGATAATTGGGGCCGTGATAACCTACACCGTTGTTCTAACCCAGTTTCGAAACGGCCCTTAATTATGTAATTAATCTCCATCTCCATCGATACAATTACAACATTATGTAGTGTATCAAAATTGTTGATCATCTTTATATTGATAAGTATCCCAACGAGCTGACTCAATATTATTATCATAATATCAGCCATTTATTCCATTTATCATTTTCAAAGTTTTTTTAATCAACAAAAAATGGTCTCAGATAATCTGTGTGTGATATATCGTTTATAGATTGTGCTTATACTCATGACCACGACCCGTACCAAGCCATTTATCCATTGTTCTCACTATATAACTCGAAACACATATTGATCCGATTGTTTTCAGAAAACAATTGAAAAATATATGATCTATTCATGCAGTAATGGTTCCAGCAGATATTTGTTTAATTTAACGATTGCCAAACAGAAGTATTTGTATCCTAGGTATATATCTGCACATAGTTTTATCTTAAATCTTTTATTTTCTCTATTAATGACCCACATTGATCCAATGGTATGAATGAGAAGAAAATCATTTAAAAGTTTTATGTTCTTTTACAGATAAAAAGTTCTTACAAACTTTGGGTAACAAACTGTGGTGGGTATCCAATTAGATAACCAATATGAATTACGAAAGCATATTATTATATAGTCATTGTTATGTTATACATAATATCATTTATTTATACAAAAGAACCAAAATCGAAAGAACTTGAATTGTCAATTAAATGTTGTATCATGGGATATAGTCACTATATAATTAATCATTTGTAAATATAACCTTTCTCAAATTCTCAAATAATGAGTTTATACCTTGTGGTACTATACTTATTATAATATCAACAATAGGATTCAATGATAAAGTTCAATGGATTCAGTTTTGCTAAAGGTGAATAACAGACATTTATATAGCAGGCATTGTAAATTCCAATACCTATAATATAATCAAAGTTATATCATTGATACATACGACTATACGACACACATGGGCATGAACATTAAATGGTATACATTGTGCTTTCTTACATTACCTACTATAACTTTCTGTCGTTTGTCCATCAGTCAAAATGAAGTTCCTGGTGATAAACATGCTCGTAATAAGCGTTCTCATTTTATCAGGAACTTTATGTGAAGCATTTTTACAGGTCGCAAATACAAACCCTAAAGACATAATGGATATTAATTGGTTCATAGAACCATTTTCAAAATGTCACATCCTTATTCTACTACCAAGCGAAGTAGTATTCCCTCCATTGATCTACGCATCACAGATTATGACGCAAGATTTTGTAGTGAAAAGCATGAATTATTCTTATTTTTCAGTGTGGAAAAGAGACAGAGTTTTGAATAAGCGCAATTGCTTAGCCTATTTCTTCATATCAACTTCCAATAGAAAATATCCAAATAAATTGTTTCCCAACTTGAATGTGTTTGATTTTCATATTCGATTTGTAGTGACACACTTTTCATATGCAGAAGGCTCCATGGCAAAAAATTTCGACTTAGAATCTTCTTATTTCATTTTCGTTGTGCGTGATAGCAAAAAATGGAAGGAAATGTGTTCAGCATTCAGACGGGAGTCTCTTGTTAGAGCCATGTTACCGAAATTACTGTTTTATTTTTTGAGAGACGGAGGAAAGTTTGACGTTGACGTTGTTTGTTGGCTATGTGAATTGAAAAGGGACACACTTCGAAGATTTCATGAGGAAATGTCACTGGCAAATCTAAAAAACTTCTTTGAACAACTGGACACTATACCTCGACACAATGGGGGTGGTATAATTTTTGAAAGTGTCCTGATAAAAAATAAACCCAAAATTGAATTTCTTTTGCTGGATACAATCTCAGACCGATTAAATAATCTAGAAAATATAGTTACGAGTTTAATGATACTTAAAAGTCTGTTAAAAGATCATGTAAATATATCCGTTACAAATAATATTGTTATGCACCATTTGGAGAAAGACACTTCCATCATCATTTCAATTGCAAAAGATTCTCCTTTAGAGCAACAAGGTCCTTATTTTCTAATTTCAACCCGCAATTTCAATTTCATCACTTGTATTCAGTTAGGAGAAAAATTGTCAACTATTAAATTATTAAGTCCTTTCGACACAGCCACTTGGTTTGCTATCCTTTTAATGATAACATTAATTAATATTTTTGCCCTTCTCTTTTCTAAACTAAAAGGTGGGAATTCTGCGGATCATTTTATTAATTTTTTTGCTTATCTGCTGGAAAATATTGGGTCCGTAGGCAAATCACTTCACAAGGAGTGGTCTTTTCGAATCGCAATGATATTTTGGTTGTTCTCTGCTTTAATTTTAACAACTCTCTATAAAAGTGTAGTTACGTCACGAATAATGGCACCTCCAGAATCATCAAAAATCTCTACTTTTGACCAAGTGGTAAAAATGAATTTGTCTATTTATGGATCAATTGAGGATAATCTTTCGAAACAAAAAATGTTTTTCAATGATCTTGTGAAAGGTAATAAAAATATATCTGGAAGTTTCTTTGCGTTCTATCGCTCACTTTACTACACACTTACAAAATTGAAAAATCTTACAAAAAGTGACACTAAAAAAAATAAGATTGTCAAAACTCTACAAAATAATTTTCAGTACACAGTTCTACCTTCCCCGAATAACAACATCCCTCAAGAAGCCGTTGGAAATTGTCGCAATTCAGTTTTCGTTGACACTTCTCAAAATTTGAAGAATATTTTGTGGTCATATCCGAATAAACAGGAAAGGAATAATAAATGGAACCCGGGAAACGAAGCCTGGTTTTCGCTGAGACAATTCTTAGAATTGCGCAAATCGATTTCGCCGATATTTAATAAACGGATGAGGGTTTTGATTCATTCAGGATTGCATAATTTATGGGAAAACATTGCAGATGAATATAAAAAGAAATCTCTAAAGTTGACATACAGAAAACATTTTAATATTTCATCGTCCCTTCATGCCACACCTGCAGCAAAGATTCTTAAGCCAATTAATATAAAAACCCACATCATTCTTCCTTTCGTTCTTTTAATATTTTGTCTTTTTTTGGGGACTATAATCTTTCTTTTTGAAATTATCATACAGTTCTTGACAAAACCCGGAATAATTATCAGGCCTTCACATTCTTCAACAATTTATTAAATTAAAAAGATGTAATTATTAGTGTAAACCAAAGGATCGAGCAGGCGTAAACTTAATATCACGCTCGTCGTGGTATCCGTCTATCCATGTATATATATGCAATGTCACATTTTTAATTCTGAATAAAATGTTGGTACTATATACCAACATATTATTTACCTATATATATTATCAGTGTACCAGCGACCTACCCAACATTTCTATTTCATGGCTCAAGAAACGGGGAGCAATGTCCTGCACAATGAACCAATCATGAACCAATTAATGTCGTCTGTCATAAAAACACATCAGTAATAAATAATTTTGTTAAAACATCACAATACAAATGCGTACTTCCGTAATAAAGGGTAAATACCTGGTATTTGCTATATGGATATCAAAAAATCAAAATCAATGTTGACGTTTGCACGATTGCACGATTATTATGTATTATAATTTATAGTTATATATTGGTTCAACTTGCTTTCGCATAATGAGTAATACATTTTATGATACTAACGCTACGGCTATGTAGTTAATAAATAATGTGGTATATAACTTTACCGGAGAAATAAATAAAAATGAGACTTTAAATATTTTCTTTTAATTGAAATTAATGCATCTTTAAAAATATATATTCTTTGTAAAAGGGTACCGGTACCGTATACACAGTTACCATAAATACGACATTATAAAATAATGTCTACTTTATATTGTACTACAGTGTTACAGATTGTAGTACTACTACTCCTCTGCTATTCTCTGAAGGTAAAATGATTGGCTTATTTAAGTAAGTCGTGATACAATTTCCAATTAATTCCAAAGGTATATAACTGAAGGTTTAAATATAAAACTATTTTATTTACGCGTTCTTCCCAGGGCTCAGCTCAGATATTCACCGACGGAAAAAATAAATTTTTAGATTGCAAACCATTTATAGAGTGGAATATGGATGCAATGGGAGCGATACGGTTTCATTCGCCACTCTTTGGAAGAGATCCTGATCCTTCGGTACAATATCCTACGGAATATGAGTGTCAGTGGATATTCAGGGTAGGTGTCTAACATTTAAATTAATATAGATAATATGAGTGCATTTTTGTAACAAGCAACATATTATTATTATACTATATAGGTATGGTAAAAACAGTTATCACGATTCTTCTTTTATTCTATTGTTTAGAAAAACTTTTCACTATTATATATTTAATTATTTTCTCTCTTCTTATCTCAAAGGAAATCCGATGTTTCATCATTTAAAAATTATAATGGGACTTAGACGATTGTCACAATAATATATATAATATCACATGCTGCATATAATATCGATTACAGACAGACACGTAGCTAGGAATGTGGTCAAGGGGGGCACACCAAATAATATTGTCGAATTGCTGATTTCCGCCGTAGCTATATTTGGCCAGCATTAATGCATATTATATTCGCGCGAAGCGCCAAGAACTTTTACGATTTCTAGTCTTTTGGGAAAACAATTTCCTCTTTTTCTCGGATTTAGGATACAATTTACAGATACAAATATTATTTGTAAATCTCATATTGTCGCATATTAGAAATATACTTCTGTAGGTAACTATAGAAAATTATATAGTAATTCTGATTTAAAGGGAACGGATAAATGTACACCAGTCATATACTGTGACAGAGATATCCAAATTCGAAATTTGGACAATGGGACATGTGAAAAGGAATTTCTCAAAATAGCAGACGGAGCTGGAGGGGCCAATTATTACTGCGGATATATAGCGTCTAAGGATGTAATACGTAAAGTCTTTAATTGGAAAAGATTTACTCGTCACGTTTAAAACCGACGAGGATCCAGAATTTGATACTTTTTCGGCCGGTTTTTCCTGCACCGCTACTTGTAACGGAGATTTAAGTGAGACTTTCATACGAAAAAAAACATCAAGAAATATGAAACATCAATATCAAGTTTTATTTTCTTATACTCTTCATCACGAAACAAGTCTTGTTGATTTCCAACAGGGGACACTGACACTAACTACTAACAAGTAATTTGAAACAAAAAATTATAAAATGAATTTATATAATTTCTGATTAATTTAGGTAGGGCTAAGCCATTAAGCAAGGATAAAAATTGGGTGGACGAAGATGACGAATGTGGTTTGTATTGATTTAGCTAATTGCCTTTTCTGTTCTTAATAAAATTTTGCTACCAAGGACGAATTTGGAACTACTGTATTTCACGGCTTCAAAGATAAGATATTAATTTCGGAACACCTCTCATCAAATTCGTCCTTCGAATCTTTGCTTTATTGTTTGATAATAAATTAATAAAAAATCCATTCAGTAGATGCATATAAATATTCTAATGATAATGTTGTTTTTAGCTTGTGGAGCTTTCAATTTCTCTGCATATCCGCAAAATTCGGAGTTTGTGGATGAAGATGGCATCTCTTTGAAGTTACGTAAAAGGTTAATTGGCGGAGATGGAAGCGATGGACATCTAGATTGGAATCACTATCCATTTATGGCTGCAATTATACACAAAGCAACGGGATTCCCAATTTGTGGTGCAAGTATTGTTGCTGACCGCTATGTCCTTACTGCAGCCAGTTGTTTTAAAATTGGGCACACTGATCGTAATAATAAAAATGAATATGTAGTGTCCATTAGAAAATCTGAATATGGAAGTCCTTACTCGAGCGATTACTTGGGGTAGGTCAAAAGGTACATTATTTCTGGAACTTATTATTTTACATTTTACCGAATAGCCGGTTTTCGAACACGAAAATTTTCACAAATTATTTCAGTCAGTTTAACTACGCCGCACTGGAGCCAAGATTTAACAATACAGGAATTCCTATCGACAAAATATTACTCCATCCATCATTTTCATTGCCTTCGTAAGAATCTATATTCTTTCTGAATTCATTCTGAAAATACAACCAACCAAGAACTTCTTAATTATTGTGCCTAATTAAATGTCTTAACTGTTGAAGATTGGGACATGATGCCGCATTAATAAAGGTGTCCAGAAGATTTCGTTTAAACCCAAATAGTATTGTCTGCCTCAGTACCAAGTCATATGAGGATACGATGAAAAAAGTCGAGGGAACCGAAGCTACAATGGTTGGCTATGGATTTCAGGATGTAACTCATAATGTGCTACGAAGATATATAAAAGCATTCAACGTCCCCATTTTACCTCAAGCCAATTGCACGGAAATGTACAAACATTTTGGATTTCCTGAAAAAAAAATCTGTGCCGGAACTTTAGGAGGGCAGATTCTTGGGGATGGTTGCGAGGTAATTCATTTCCTATCGAAAAACATCTTTTTGTTATTCTTCAATATTTTCCGTGGCTAAAATGCTACACGGGGAAATAAATGGATAGTTGAGAGTTGAGACCGATAACTTAATCACGTATTCAATACATATAATTTATGATGAGATCATTCTTAAATCACGAATGTTGGCATTCCTATTTACCTATCTATGCGAAAATCTGTGATTTCAAATTAAATTGTATTTACTGATAAAATTGCACAAAATGTTAAATGCATTATAATTCTAATTAACATTATTAGTATAATATCAAACTGAATGGTTTTACAGGGCGATACAGGCAATCCTTTAGTTGTACAAACAAAAGGAGGCCTTACACCAGAATATAAACAAATTGGAATCCATTCATTTGGACTAGGCTGCGTACAACCAAGGTACACGGGAACCTACACAGCTCTCTCAGGTCTCATACTCATAACCACAATAAAAATTCAAATCAATATTTCCCTGAATCAACTGAAAGCATTCTTTCTATTATTACTACTATACCGATATTAATTATTTGTCTTTTATGAACAACAGAAATATCCGATTGGCTCAAAAAGACAATAGAATGCGCTACAAGTTGACAAGACTCAAGAACATTTCGTTAGCAGTGATCAGATCACCAACCAAAATTTAAAATATGCATGTACCTAAATAAATAATATATCTCAATTTGTAATCTGCAATGATGCTATTCTAGGAAATGTAAAATTACTTGATTTGCATAAGTACGTATAGGAAGTTGTGGGTATAAACTATAAACATCAGTATTGCATTAGGTAGGTAAAGATACCTATATAGGTATAGTAGAACGAGTAAGACTTTTCCGGAAGCGGTCTTGCTAAATCTAAGACAAGACTCAACTCCAAAGAATGTTTTGAAAATATGTTTTGAATGCTTTGACTCTACACTATCTACACCTGCATTTCATTACATAATTTAAGGACTGGACTGGATGTATCAGTCAGTCAGATAAAAACTGATTGCAATAATGATTCTGATTGGCAATTCAAATGTTTTATGGCCATAATATTTTCCATATGAGAACAAATAATGTATAGAGTATAGCAAAGAACCTGAGTATAGAGATAGGTATGTCAAAATGTAGTAAATTACATAATAATAATATATGTAGGTATGCAGTTAATGAATTTTATTCTGATCCTATGACGATGGTGTAGTTACAAGAAAATTACATTTTATTTGTACATGAAGGTAAACAAAATATTAAAATGTGTATATTACCTGTATAATAAGCAGATATATTATTATTACAGGCTTGATTTGAACTATATGCTATGTCAATTTCAGCTCTTTCGATATCACCGGAAATGTTAAATGTTTTTTGCCCATTTCTTCGGCGCTAGAGACCGGCGCAGCACTTACTGCCATCGGCAAACTAGATTGAACTGCCTGAGATTCTAGTTTGCCAGGACTTAGAACCGGCGCTGACGCTTCAGATAATATATTTAGTGTTATATTCGTCCCGTGCAGGGTGAACTTCTTCAGGATGACATTCTCTCCGCCCTCGTCC
>JABASI010006718.1:0-10561 GCA_019776505.1 Tomocerus nigrus
GTATGTACACTTAAACTGGAACTATTTAATGTAATTGAAAATCAACTTTTAACAATAAATGTCAATTGGAATTATTTATGCATAAAACAAAATAAATTCTTAGTTAAATCAATGATCCCTAGCTGCTAATGTTGTGTAGGTGTAAAAGAATGTGTAATTATTTATTATTATTCTATATTTGGATTGTATATGATAATGCGGTTACTCACCTGGCATATTTGCTACCGTAGATATGAGACTGAAGAAAATCTTCAGAAAAGATAAAGACTATCTTAGTAGTATATTGAAGAAGTAATCGTCTATAATAGGAACTTATTAGGATTTGTATTTTGTATGGCGAGTAGTGAGACAAAACCCACACAATTTAATTTGTAGTTAACTGATGATTGCAATTGAATAATGAAGGTCAGAACTGAGATATGTCAACAGATTAGTGTGTTGTATGCAGAAATAGATGATAATAAAGTCTTTATGTAGTAACTGCGTTTGTATTAGCTGCTGAAAGCTAAAAGAGTAAGTTGTTGTTGTGGAACGGTGATGATGTGTAATGGAAAGACTTGGCTTGCTATCAAGCAACTGACTGGATTTCCATAAAAGTGCCCGAACATATAATCCATTTCCAAAAATCCCAAGTGGACAACTTTCATCTTTTTACGGAGCCAGATTCCTCCCATATCTAATGATGTAAAGAGAGAGAGAGATAGAAAAAAGTGTTGGAGAGTTGCATCTGATTGCTCCATGCCCTTATACATAGGATTCATTGTGTAGTAAACCAGTCTCGAAATTCAATGTAAGTACATACTTGCCTTGCATATGTTTTACTTACATGGGGATGCGTATGCATTACTAGTTCATAGTTCATAGAATAGCAACATGTACCTAAGGGAGTAGTAACTCTGTTCACAATTCCTGCACATAATAACATACACTCATGTTACATAAGTAGCTAAGAAATAAGCAATGAGATTTACAATTAGTGTGTATAAGAATACCTGCGACGAAGATTCACATTTCTTGCTAGTGCCAACTGCAGATTTACAATCATAGGTAGGTACCTACTAACAATAGTCACCATACAACAATGTAATTATATACACATAAGCAGTCAGGAGAAGCCTGTAACTCGATAAATAAAATCTGCATCAAACCCCAATAATATATTCCACTGAGGTAACAATGTATCAACGTATTTAGATAAGCTTATGTACTACTGAGTAGTAGTAGTAACAAAAAGTTTAAAAGTATGCTCTATGTCTTACTTTTGCCTGGTTATTGCCCAGCTTTTTATTCGCAATTTACTTTCTGACTTCTTTTTCTATTTTACTCAGAATTTTACATTTTCCACTTTTAATGGAAAATCCCAACATCAACACCAGTACCGTCACTAGAACTATAAAATTCCTGTCAAATAAACAATAAAAATGTCTTATTTATGTAGCAAAGAGAATTCTATAAGAAATTATTCCAAATGTACCTAATATAGGCACATTTAAAATGATTAATGTGAAAATAAGTCAACCTTAATCCTATAATATGCAAATAAATGCATGTCATCCCAAAATTACATATCATGACGATTAGATGATTCGGGTAATTTTCAATGGATTTGCGATGTCCGTATAAATTAAATAAGTGCAGAGAGACTGCTGCTGTTAGCGACTGTTATGTATGTGCATTGAAGAATGGATTTAGGATAACAGTTTAGATCGATTATATTTTATTGTAGTACCTCGTAAAATTTAGTTACTTTTTTACAGCCCACAGTGTCTATGGATCCATTGGCGATCTTGTTATCTTCCTGGTTTTCGTACTCCAGAAACAACATCCTATAGCAAAAAACATTTAAAGCCTACAATTACCAAATTATGTCCTTTCACATAGTAGAAGACCCTGAGGAATGATACCACAAACTTAGCTGGATTTTAATAATTGTTATTGTCCAACAATGCAGTTAAATCTTCTAACTTATGAAGCTAAAAAGTCATGTGCATTGTAATCGAAGACACACATTACACAGAGCCACATTCTGTTGATGTACTTCATCTCTGACAGCTTATACTTATAATATTTATAAGATGTCTTAGAATGTCTTAGTGCATATTTTTTTCTGAATTTTATCTCTTAATACATGGAATGTCAGTAGGAGATAATAAACATCTAAATCAAATCTAGGCCATTAATTAGAATAAAAATATGTTAATAATTAGACAATATTATACTACTTTTTCTTGTGGGTTACAGCATTATTTCGAGAAAGTATTCAGGTAGGTGAATGTAAATGTACTTGCTCTTTTAAGCAACCAGGAAAAAATTACAATTTATAGCAAAAAATGAATTACTCAATTTAAATAAACCATTGTAAAAACGGCTGTAAAAAGCTGCGGGAAAGCCAAAGTAGGATTTACACGTTGATTTACATTTTCTGACATTACCACGACGTGTTACACAGGCAAATTTAACATAGCGAAGGCATGTAGCGGTTACACGGGTTTTGCCATCAACCACTACGCTTAGCGGATATTACAAGTAAATCGTACCTGCCATATAATGTACTCCCTGTGAAAGGTCAAGGGGTAATCCGATTGACCCCATTTTCTAATGAGATCTCCACAAGGACCTTAAGAATACATACACCTTTGAATCAAATATTTATCTTCAATTGCTCATGAGTTATTGCGTGTACAGACAGACAGACAGGCTGGGCATTCCCATAAATCAGCTTCCACTGCTTAATAATCGAACATGTCATACTCACATTCTTTTAAACGTAACTAATTAAGTATGTATGTATAATGTGGACGCATAGGCGTAAAGTGTAAATTTATGTAATACAGTGCTATTAATAAGTACCTGTATATGTTCTAAGATAATTTAGAGAGAAAGAGTGTTCTGCTGATTCTGCTCCTCGGTGTAACCTGCACTTTTGGCCTTGGAATTATGATGTGTCTCTTCTCGTTCTCATTAGCCCATCAATAGCCGTGTATGATGGTCTGATTAGTCAATGGGGATGCATATATGCAAGGAGAACATCATTCCAATTGGGATCAATCTATCTTCTCCTGCTCAATCTATAGATATGCTTACTAAAACCGGATAGATTTTTAATTTAAGACAGACTGACCAGCTACAATACAAGAGTCTCAGACGATGTCCAGTAGTAGTATTACTTAATACATAATATGTATGTTCTGATTGCTTCTATAATATTTTCGCTGGATTCTGCGTGTCCTTTGCAAACTATTTGCATTCTATGTACAATCAGGTGCTGCCGACTTTAATAATCTCTCAAATCCCAAAATCAATCGGTGCAATGCCATATAAATGTGTACTGCTATAATAAAACTCAAGTTAAACCAGTTTAGCCAACTGATAATCAGTGTAAGTACCTGCAGGTACCTAGTTTCACTTTTACATAAGTACATCTTGTTCTATTATAGTTCTACGCCAGGGGTTTCAGGTAGCTATGTCAGATTTTTATCGTTATACATTACTGATATCCAAATACCAATCGTTCGTAGGTATTATATAAATTCGCATGAAAAATCACCAATCAATGGTTCAACTATTAATTTGTATGACGCACACGGACACATGTGTCTAAATAAGATTCTTATGTAATTTTACGAATCGGATCCTGTTTTATTTGTTTTTTAAGTACCTACCTACCTAATGTATCTGTAACAGCGAGTCATTGGAAAACTTGCATTGGACGCCATTTAATTAAGCTATAGGCGTTATTTTCTTAACAGCATTTTCAACGTATATGGATTTTACTGTGCATTCCAAGAATTAAGTACTCATTTCTATTATTGATTTATTGGTAACATGATGACTATCACTTTACATACATTAAGATAGTATCTGTAACAGCGAGTCATTGGAAAACTTGCATTGGACGCCATTTAATTAAGCTATAGGCGTTATTTTCTTAAAAGCATTTTCAACGTATGGCTTTTACTGTGCATTCCAAGAATTAAGTACTCATTTCTATTATTGATTTATTGGTAACATGATGACTATCACTTTACATTCATTAAGATTGTTACTAACCGTTTGACCTATTTATTACGCTCGTAAAATTAATTCAATTGTCAAATCAGTATTGAATTTCCTTGTATGGAAATTACACTCGCTACTCGATACTAGATACTAAACAAATGCATGTGTGCTCTATGCAGGTTTGGCATAATCTTGTTCGATAGAAACATTAACACCACAGGACACTAAACTACAAATTCACGTTACCAGTGGGGAATTTTACAAGAATTACAGAGAAATGTCTACTTTTGTAGGAAGTTCCATCGAGCTATAAAATGGAACATCGTCAATAGTCATAAGTGGAGAAATATGTAGTATTGAAGCATAGCTACTTATTTTTCTAACATTACATTTTTCTAACATCTTCTTGATCAAGTTTTACCATTAACCACGTAGGCAGGTATGTTTTTTTATATTTTAGACAACACAATTAAAGAACAACATTAATTATAAAACGCAGAAACAAATATATCATAAAATTGTGTTGATATTTTGATAGATACTACATTACATAGGTAATAAATAGGTACTAATCAAGGTTCAATTCTAAAGATACTACGACACTAAAGCATATAAGTACATGAATCATACACTGCACCAATAGAATTTTTAATATACCTACTCTTCTCACTGGCCTTGTTGTTTTACTATTATTAACTGTTTTCTAAGTGAACAGGTAGACAATTATATCAATTTACTTAGACTTAGTTTTTCTATATCTCATTTTAGTATAATAAAAATGTCAGTGCCTAGTAACTTACCTACTAGTACCTTAACGGATAAGCCAATACGCAATTACAATAAAAAACAGATCATGGACCAAAAGACAAAGGTAGGAACAGATATCGACATTAAGGACTTACTAATAATCGGAAAAATACGCAATCAACATTTCCGAATGCCACCCTGAATAACTACAAGCGCCACTTTGGCGTATTTACCACTGTTGACTGTTCGATAAAAGAAAGTAACGATCTAGGTCTCATCCGTAATCAGGAAATAAAAAGTCTTTTCGTAAGCAAGCAGCTTTTCGATGGTATTTTCCATGTTGTGCTTGGTTTCATCTAAAGCTTGTTTATCCATTGAAAAGTAACCAACAAATGAATCAAAATTCTAAACCTTCCCAAAATTCCATTTTGGCTCAATGTGTCAAGAAAAGACCACCAGGATTTCCTGTAGATTATTCATTTTCTTGGGAGTCTAAATGAAAGTACCACGCTTTAAAAACTTTAAAGTTTGAAAGATTGTTGTTATTTGTGAATAGGTTGGCTAGAACAGTTTCAGGTACCTGATATCATCACAATAACAATACATACATACTATCGTGCATGTTATTATTTACAGCCTAGTTAGTAGTTAGTCAAGCAAGTTAGTCAACACTTGTAGTTAAGGTACATGGTACATCAAGTAGTTTTCCATTACCAGGTACAAGGTACAAGTTGCCAACAGATTTTGCAAGCACTATACTATCAAAATTAGTGCTATAAAAGTTGACAGGTGTGCGGGGTTAACTAGGTACACTTTGATTCTAAGAAAGCGTTTCAAGAAGATATCGTACGGAATTCCCTAAATTACGTATTCAATTTTGCAAATAAAGATCCCTAGCCTACTACGTAGACAATTAAGTAGAGCAACATCAGTTTTTGTGTACCATCGTTGTTGATTAGAGTGCATTTAACCTGTATAAATTACTAACAATCTTCATTAAGTAACCAATAATCATAGTACGATGCTCTTTGACAGCTATAGCATGGGCTAATTAAGTGTAGATTCTAAATCAATGAAAGTACAAATAAGCAGATTTTTCTTACATCGCATCAATACGAAGTAGCAAGGCACAATTCATTCAAGTGCGCACTCAATGAATAAAAAGTTCGTTGAATAAATATCGTAGGATAATTTGCTTTAGGAAAGGTAGGTCCAGTTTTCTCCGGTTTTTTCCCATTGGAAAGATATAGAGCTGAATCCTTTTCTAAGCTAGAATGGCAATTGCCTATAGATATAGGCTAAGGGTAATAATGATAGTGTGTTAACGAGGATCATAAAATAGAGAATCACCACTCCCGTCCCGACCGTAGTCCGTCTGTGTGGATTTAAGTTTGGTAGACAGGAGACGAGAAGGGATTCGCTAAGTAAAGCGAAGTAAGTAGAAGATGCATGAAGCAAGAAAAAGCATTTAGTGATAAAAATGAATCTTCCTCAGCATCAAATCAAGTTTCTACTTTTATGCATCACGATGATCTTCTTTTCACTCTCGTCCGTCTCCGTTGTGCCTTTTTCACTGTTTTTCTCCATGTGTACAAAGTAGCAAGGCTTATAGAGTGCTTCTCGCTCGGTGAAAAAAAAAGTTGACGTAGATGGTGAGGCTAACGACGCAAAGACATTCGTAGTCAATTGTTAAGAAGAAGAGATGAGAAGATGAGACAGAAAGTTTCATTACCGATACGGATACAAATATCTACCTACTAATGTAATGTAAGGTCAACCTCTAAAGATCAAGTTCAAGGAGAAGACTCAGAAAGAGAGAGAGAGAGAGAGAGTCGTTCTACGCACTCCTTATATTATTATCTCTTTTAAACAGTACATAATAATACTTTTCCTATCTATAGCTATAGATGTTAGTTAGTATCTTTTAAGGTGTGCATAGGATACTCACCCATAAGATAATGCCTAATAATCCCTCCTGCCCGTCGTACCCATATTTACATACCATTACATAAAACAAATTATATATTCCTCTGACCATATATGAGGTTGTGCTCTATGCGAAATTTATCCTCTTAATGTCAGAACTTTGGGTGAAAATGGTGATCCTGCCTGAGTTATCGTACACTGTACCTACAGGACACTGACTGTTGCAATCCTGGCAAGCGACACCAAAAAATTAAAACATAATTGCGTCATTCTTTACTAGGAATTAGTGAAAAAACGAAGCAAAATGTCAAAATCAAATGCCAAAAGTTAAAAAACCATTCAAGAAGTTAGCTAATATCTTCAGATATCTTCAGGTAGACACAGAAAATCTAATGACCTCGAGATTTCATCTTTTGACCTCTGTTTTAAAAGTATTTCCCCAGTAGCCTAGTATCTTCCTCAGGGCACTCTGATCGTTATATAAAAGCTGCTAAATGCATTTTTTTTCACAATCAACTGTGCAGCATGTTAGATGAATGAAGAGTGCATACCTAGGAAAACTTTTATTCAACATCTGACGTACTTCAGTGTACGTACCAATGTAACCTTTACTATTGAAAGGGAATCTGTGAGAAAATCATAATGTTCATGACTTTTGTTCATTTTATGTCTCCACTAAATTAAATACACAATTTATGTCAAGCTCGCGGTACTTATTCCATTTGTTTAGGTGTTGCAGCCGATTGTCTACAAAAGTAGTTCCCTTTTCATGACAAACGTAAACTCAGGAAATTCATATATTTAAGTCGACTACATGTTTCATCACTTAAGAGAATTATTGTCTAGCTATGTACTAGTAAAATACATGCACGTGTAAAAAATTTACACTTTTCATTTAAAGACATTTCATTTGAATATTTCTTGCATTCTTTTTATTGCATTTCGCCTTAGTTCCTGGCGTCTGCTGTCTGTTGTGACGCAGACAGCAGACTATTTTATAATGGTCTTAAATTTTAACTCTTCCCAATTTCAATTTCGTAGAATGCACCAGATTTTCCAATTTTCCATTTTCTTTTGCCCAGCAGGAGCAATAAGTAAAAAGTGAAGTAGCGATTAACATAATAATAATAAGCTAATGAACATCAAATTATGTCATATGTTCAGTAAATTACGAGATGAATAAGTGTTTGTTTGATGAAGGTTGAGTACTTATAGTGCTACGCCTCTCCTAAGGCACATACCGACATACCTAATAATATTAGGATACACAACGTATCCTTACAAAATATTTTAATGACAGCATAAGTACAACAATAACAAAATGAACATTGTAACTCATTTCTTTTGTAGTACCTAAATATCTACCCACTTAATTTTGATTAGGGTTGGACGTGACAGGAACACTACTGGTCTTCACTTCGGTATTGTATTTTCTTTACTTTATGTACTTATACTGACAACCTGTTGGCCTTGTTGCAACTTGGAATGCCATAAAACAGTAAAAGCTTAAACGTTGAAAGAATTTTATGGATGCATGCAAAAAGCCCAATAATACACCTTCCAGATAAATTATCTTCAAAGAAACCGAAAATATTTGTCGCATCATTTCCAATGAAAGACGCTCGTCCAAATACCTGAGCTATGACGTTAATCGTCGAATACAGATTTACTGGAAATGAACAACCTTTAATTTAAATAGGATCAAAAATGTATCCCATTACAGCGTAATGTAGAAATATTGCTAATTTTACTAGTCTTCATGAAATACGTGTGAATTCTGGTTTTTTAACTGTTAACTGAGTTAATGGACGAAAACTTTGAGTTATTAAAGAAATAATATATACATGTATGAGTGTCTATTTACGTCGTAACAAATTTTCAAACGATCCTGCAACTTTATTACTCGGAGAATATCGTAGTCCGTAAACAAAAGAAAACATTCATTGCTTGCTATCATTAAATAAAACATGGTCATAAAATTATTTTAGCAACATCGATGGCACCATTAACAACTTGCTACAAATATTAAACGTTATTCAAGAAGCATTGTAAAAAGGCAGGATTGTAGGATTTAATGAAGTATTTTGCTAGTACAGTCTCAGCATTATTCACTCAAAATCCAAGATTGTTTTAAATATAACCCTCCAAAGAAGGAATTCCTTCGTCGTGTAATTGTGATAGAATTCTAAATCATAGCACTGTGTATATTGGATTTGTAAATAAATTATAAAATTACCATATTATCAATATATTATACACATTTTTATTAATTGGACTATTGGACCAGAGTTGTTTCTAAAATTGCACATTAGTACCTAGTAATGACGAAGTAATGGATGATAATACAAGAATTTTTCTTATTTAGATATGTGGTACAGCAAAACAACAACCATAACTAATTTAAGTTTAAGAATAATATATCTTGATTAAATCAAAAATCTAGGTTTGAATAGTATAATTTACATTGAATGTAAATGGCTATAAGCACAAAATTGGCAAAATATTGGCCTAAATACTCAATAACTATAATTTTCTTTCAAATTAGCAACTTTATTTATTATCGATTAACATCTATAGTGGTAAGTATGCTACGGCTGCCCTTATCTCTTGATTAAGTAGAATTCATTAATCAAATTACTCATTTTTTTTACTTTTTATATAATCTAACAGAAAAACGGATGATTTAATTAAATCTTCTTTTCTTGATTAGCGTTACCACAAAATGCTGTTCGCAGGTCATTTCCTTTTTTACACACGATACCAATGCCTATGTGTACTGATTCAAGTGTAAAAAAGTCTTTAGATGGAAAGAGTGGATGGAACTAAAAATTATTTAATTGATTTGGCCTTGAATTGCAATTATTAGGGATGCGCTATCATTTGCATAAAATACTAGGATGTATATGAAATGAGAGACTTTATTTATTATTAATTCGTCAACGATAATATAGAAAATAGTCACGGAAATATAGAAAGTGTCACATCATATTTTTAATGTTTTCAAAAAATGGAGATTGGCAACAACAAAATATGGAAAATACATTCACTCATGCATGTATTCTCCATGCATCTATTTATATAATTATTTAGATAATCCAAATGCATAGATATAGAGATATCGGCCATAATTGCAATTTAGTATGAAAAATATTATTTGAATACTACAGATCTTATACGCAAATTCTTTCTCTTCTCAAATTCTATACCTTAATTGTTGAGCTCGCCAGATTCCTGTATTTCATTGACAAATTCTATAATTTTGAAGTCACTCTCCACATTTAGGAATTTTTAGGTTTTCAAAACGTGACACTTTCCACCTTTATGTGGTCACTTTCTATATTTCTGTTGATACTTTAATACTTACCCCTTGAATTTTATGTGTATTTATAGTCTGGACTACCTGCTACTGGTAATCTATTTCGTCTATATCTATCTACATCTTCTATATAGTCTATATAGTATAGTTTATAGTCTACATCTATTTTATTCCGCAAAAACTGGAACATGTAGATTTAAAAATAATATACTGCTGGACTGATTTAGTTTCGAGTATAGGCAATCGGCATTATTAAATCAATTCAACCATCCTATTTGCGTGCAGTTAATGAAGGGGCGATGTTGGTACTCGTAAAGTAATAAAGAGAAGAAAAGGTAGCCCGTTAATTACAGCGCTGGATATCTGTTCAAGTAAAATAGACAATGGCCAACAAAAAACACACGAATTCAATATTTTGGATGAAAAGATACCTTTCAATTTTACAATTTACACCATTGCCTGATTCAGTGATCAGGAATATTATATTTATATTTAGCTATGGAAAAACCCTAAGGTTTGCGTTCTGCTTTTACACCTACCTGTCCGATATTACGAGCTATAACATACAATCAT
>JABASI010006719.1:0-10561 GCA_019776505.1 Tomocerus nigrus
ATATAACCACGACACACATACATAACTTTAAATATCTGAATTACATTACTACACAGGTAAATGATGAGTGCTTTTGTTTCAGAATTGTTATGGCTGCCCTAATGTAAAATCAGTACAATGCTGTAAACTACTTATGGCTACTACTTATTTGTTCTTAAAAGACAAAACTAAGAATTAACAGTTGGACAGGATAAGATGACAAGAGAGAAACAAACAAATATTTTCCATTTCTCCACTTAGGCTAATCAGGATCCTCTTTTTGCAACTTTAATTTACCATTAAAGACTAACTGAAAAACTATCAGGATGATTATGTGACATACCTAAGTAAAATATAATCAAAGATTCTCTTTGCCTTATTCTTTCATTTACATTCACATCAACGAAGGTATGCATAAAATAATCTTTTACCTTGTCATTACTTCATCTCATCAATATCCAGCCCATATTTTTTGAACGAAAACTTAATAGATCAACTAGACAGCTTTGTTGGAGCACTAATGTATTTTCTGAGTCATCAACACTAAAACAACAAAGTTACTTTATACCAATAATAGCTTAAACCTTTTTTCTACTACATATGCAATTATTTCATAATCTTTATGTCCCAAATTCACTTTTAACTCTTTTACGGCTACTATTTTCTATTATAAATTATCCGTCCCATTACAGATAATTATGTGGTGAATCTCATTTACTATTCATATAATACGCCTATGACGAGATTTTCCTTTTAGTGTAATTTATAGAATATACATTTCAACAGATAGAATAGATTAATTCCAATAAGGTAGCTTCATTCTCGGCACTCCAAATGGGAGAAAAAGTTCAAAATGAAACCACAAAGTTGTGTTCTGCATTTAACATTAGGGTGACATGAAAGCGCAGAGGGCTGTGATTCACCATAACTAATGCAGATGATCCCCATAATTCAACAGATTTGTTTAAGTTGATCCAGTCTCTATAAATATTTGTGTTTGTATCCGAACTGTATGTAGGCGTATATTTAACTTAACTCCTCCAAAGCTCCGGCTCAGAATTTTATCCACGCTTTCCTTCTATATACTCAAAAAGCTGTGTATGAACAACCAAATTGTGTTTGTTTTGAATATAAAATGTGTTTTGGAGTTTATCTATCAAAAGGATGATAGGAAGGTACACAACACATTGTCAGTTTCCTCCTACTACCTAAATATTCCCTACGACAATGTGTATCATCACCTAACAATGTTTGTTATGATAAAGTGTATAGGAAGTTGATATTCCATGATAAAGGGATGTAAAATAGGAGAGAGAGTGGCTATGATTTATACAAGGCAAGTGTGACAGAAATCTCGCAGTGGAGAGAGAAACCAACTAATCAAGCTGACTGTCTTTTTGTTTGATGATTCATAATCCTGTCATCGGGTTAATGCGAGGAGATAGATACATGCTACTCTCTTCCTTGCTCACAGCTCACGTCATCCCGAAATGACTACCTAAAGCTTGAATTTGAACTGCTCAGATTATGAATTAGAGGAAGAGGTGCAAATGTTCAGTTAATGATGTACTTTGGACGTGAGCTGAGTCTTCAGTGGGGAAATGCATTGTAGCTGTGATCTCTTTTTGATTCTATGCTCCTGACAACGAGCTCATTCTATTGTGATACGCGGAGTAGCTAACCCTAACCTAACCTGTCTCATTGTAACCCAGACGTATACCCTCACCTTTTGTACTTCCTGGGTATAATCCTTTACATGATATAATTTTATCGTTTGTTCATACTATTTATGTTAAACGGTCTATACGAAATGATTCAAAGAATCAATTTACCGAGAGTGTAGNTATGTTCTCTATAAAGAGGGTAGGTACAGAAAATTGCAAAATAATCTCTGTAGTCTCTATATGCGTATTGTATATTTTAATCATGACTAAAACTAAGATTTCCCAAACATCATTAATAACTTCAAGCGATGAAAGATCAAAAAATGAACATTATAAAATAATGGCATAAAACCTGCCCTACTGTATCACAACATCATTAATTAAACAGAAGAATCGTAGCATGTATCTACATTAAAATGTGTTTATTTAAATAGCGGTCTTGTAATATCCCGTAGTTATACGTCTATGTCGCGTGTGTTATTAAAGTTCAAAGAACTGTGTACATAAAAAGGGAAACCCATATACAATGCTCAAAGCTCATTTTCTGCCCTCACACATGAAAAATATTCAGAATATTTATTACAACGTCAATAATATTTGGAATTAGGAATTGAAATAGAACACACATAACTAAATAATCCATATATTCTATTTACAATTTTGGAGTAGGTATATGGTAATATTTGTGGGTCCTTTGCATTTGTTTGTAGGTCCGTTGCATTTGTTTGTGAATTCAATGTGCAGCCAACTAAATGTGTCTTGTATTTCAATTAACAATTACAATTTTGAAATCCCCAGTGACATAAGAAGTTATAATTACTCATTCAAGATTCCGCCCATTAAAGAAGTGTAGGTGGATGTACAGTGTATGTCAAATCTTGACTAATGTCTTAAGACCGGAACACAGCGATTAAAAGGTTTCGTTTAGCTGTCTGTAGCTTGGAAGGATACGTTGTGTTTTTGTGTGTGAGTAAGGGGTAGGGTAAGCAAGGAGTGTCGCTGTCGATCTAAAACATGTTAATAGTTGTTAGGTACATAGTAGATGGACGAAGCGTAAATTGAAACAAGCAGTAAAACAAAGCCCAGCATTAGCCATTGAACTCCTCTCACTGCCCCTGTATTACATAAGTGCATGCAACAGACAAATATTAAGTACAAATTCAAAAGCAGATCATCCTGACAAGTGTTCATAGAAAAAGTGCCCTCAATCAACTACTGTGTCCATACTTTTTAAAGTGTCTCGTCTAAATTGAAATGTTTTGTTTTACTTTGAACATTAAATAGCTCACAATCAGTATTTGTATTAATACAAGATGCATTAGCCACAGAGCTTTCAGCACGTACTCATCCCCTGACAAGCCAATCTAACTAAACTACCACATGTACAAATATGACACGTTGTCTTGATAAAGATAATATTATACATAATCGAAGCAAGGACTGCAGTAGCTTTATTTTTCCAAACAAAACGAAAAAACCGACAGCATATACAGAAAGTAAGAGTAAGAGTATGGAGGGATAGGGAGTTGCTACGTTAAGTAAGTACGCACTAAATGTCACTACCTTCTTTGTCTGATTGGTTAGTAAACTTGAATTAATGTGGAAAAAGTACAAAGTGATGGCTTGTCTTGTCCAGAGATTTTTATAAACTTTTAAATTATGCTAATGCACTCTTAATGCATTGCCCGTCCTTTCTTGTCTGTTATGCCACTTAATTCATAGGAGAAATATGCAAATGAAATGCTGATGGGCAAATGGTAAATGCAACTTACAGGGAAAGCTATAGCCAAAATGTCTATTAGTGAAATGGGTGTGGAGAGTGCGGACGGACATTAATTGATAAGTAACAAAGTAAAATCAATTAGGTAACTAGCAAATTGTTTTACTTTTTATGAGCAATCAAGTTGTCTATGGTAAAAATCAATAAATCTATAATATATTAATTTCTTATCGAGTAACATAGATCGTCTGTCTCTGTTGGCTAAACTTTTTATGCCTAATATAGTAAATAGATAGATGCGGATTGAATGACATTAATAATAATAAAATTAAATATTTACTTGGGTACAGGAAAAAATAAGTGCATCCTACCGAATTTCAATAGGTTGTAGGATGGATGTGTGTGTGTCGATTTAACTGCATACATTTTTGTGCTGAGTTGTCGAAAAGAAAATTTCAAATTGATTAGTAAAATAAAAATGAACGTTGAAAATGTGATGTGATACACAGCTATGCTATGTGGTGGGGAAAGGGTTGCTTTTGCCTCCTGAATATGTGGTGGCATAATAATAAATAGTTACTTAAGTTGTAAATCTCTTCCTAGAAGTTCTTAGTTCAAAAGAACGTACATATGTATGGTTAATATAGCCAAATTCATTATAATATGGGAATGTGTAAATATGTATGTGTATTGTGTAAAAGTATGAAATAGAAGTAAAAGTCTGTAGAGATTGTAAGTATGAGAGGATAGGTATAGGAGTGTGATAAAATATTGTAAACTAAACAGCAAAGTCAGTTACTTAGTTTTAAGAGGGAGTGCTTTGTTCCTGACTGTTCGATGACATAACTGCGTGGAGAGAGAGAGAGAGAGGAAGGAAGGAAAGTGATAATCTTGAAAGCATGTATTGGCATAGGGGTGGCACTTTTTATTGGAAATCTCTATTTGCTTCAGTTGGCACGGTCACACCATTTGAAATTAAAAAGAGGCAGGCAAGGCTCTGCAAACCTTCCACGGCTTATCACACACAGTAGACTTACACAGTACAGTACACAGATATCTGCCGAGAGAGAGAGAGAGAGAGGCAGGAGAGAGAATAGTGGAGCAAAACTAAGCAAATCCCAAACTCACTCCTCGGCTATTCATCGTTTCTGCCTTTTTATTATTTCATCGCCTTTCTCTCGTCTACAATCTCACTCTCCCTGATAAAGTACACTCTTCCTTCCAATACTCTCATTTCGAGCAGAGCATGCATCACTACGCTCTCACTCTCCAAGTCTCCACTTCATACTGGAGGGATTCGATTGCAACATCAACCTCTCCAGCACTAGATACTTCCAAAAATGCAGAGAAAAGTTCAACCTTTCTTTTATATAAATCACAAAAATATCTATCTGAATATATTTTATATGCCTTTAGGTATGCAATAGCCAGGGACTCCATGATGTTTAGCTTTGGTTAGCATTAAATGACAGAGTAATTAATGCAAGAAAATTCTAATATTTCAATACACCTTTTCTCTTGCTCATTCTTGATCAACATTTTCTTATCCTAAGCAATATAGTGTGAAGTGTGAATGCTTTTAGACGATTATAAAGATTTTGTGTATATTTAAGGAGAAAATGATTCATGGTTACTTGCACAGCCCTATTTAGTATTACAATTATCAGTCAGACTATTACTTAGAGATTAGTGGGTCGACTATTTAACTTCCCTTCACGTAGAGCCAACACTACACTAAACAACACACGCCCACCATAAACAATAAAAATCTCATTTTTTTCTGTTAGCCTCTACTTGTATTGCATTATAATTCAAAGTTCTACTTTGCAATGCATTTTCACAATACAACACGATCCCACACAGTAGCATGACAGAAGAAAGTCCTGCCACGTTTGTAACATTTATACACGACATTAGTATTCACATCTTGGCTCCGCTCCCACTTCATTCACAGCATTTATTTTCTATAGCTCAGAGGAGTAACAGAGTAACAGTGGCATTTTAACTTTCACAGACCTCTTTTGCACAGAAATGACAGCATTCGACACCCAGAATATAAATTAACGCTTTTACTATGTTTGTCACTCACTGTGTTGCTTCTGTTTTCTCCCTACTGTCCGCCCTTAATATCTCTATAATCTAAGCATACAGGGAGTAAAAAAAGTGAGTCTATTTCAAATAATTGACCAATCTCAGGGAGGTCCGATTGCATTGCCATGAGTCTTGTTGACAGTCACCTAATTCAGTGTGTCAACTCACATTTTTTACTCCCTGTATATACAAGAACAATTTTATCAGGATCCTTAGCGAAGTGTGACTTTGCCTGTAGAATAATTAACAGGAGGTTACAGATTCGCTTGTGAACCATTTTCTTGATATTTTTCTTTGCATATACTATACTAACCTTAATCAACCCAATTTTTATAAAGTAGGTACCGTAAAAATTGAATTAAATTGCCGTATTGAAATAATTCGCCATACGGCGAATTATTTCGATAATTATGGTTGAAATTGTTCATTCGAAAGAATAATTCTCCCTATCGAAATAATTCGCCATATTAGAATTAGTGCGTATGCACTTAAAAGTGTGCATGTTTACTTAGAAGTTTACGTTTACGTACAATAAGTGCACGTGTATTGAGTAAGTACATATGTACTTAGAGTAAGTGCATGTGTACTAGTAAAGAAGTAAGGGCATTAGCTTGTGATAGGATATCTGGCAGGACTACAGTTTAGTTGCAGTCTGCAGTATCTCTGCATGAAATGATGGAAGGACGATTATATTTGACTTCAAAACGACCTACAAATTACGTGTCACGAAGTATCCCAAGCTGCAAAATAGTGTTGGGAAAAGCCAGGCCCAATGCCTGCAAAAGACGCTGGGCCTGTGCACGATTTGGCCCTTTACAATCCCAATCTATTCCCAGAACTTCCCCAACCGACAGCCAATCCAAAATTGACACAATCCTGCGGCATCCCGACTCATTCCCGATGTCAGTTCTCGAGAAGCTTGGGATAGCTTTTAAATGAAAGCTATTAAACTAGCTGAAGAATTGTCGATTAATAAGGCCAGTCAACAGTTAAATGTCTGTCGGAAAACCCTTAGTGACGGCATCTTTTACAGCAAAGCCACCACAACACAATGCAACAGCCCGTGATTCACGAGGATGATATTTTATTGCCTTCGGCGGACTACGAAGACATGGATGTGGATCTAATCGAAACGATGGATGTGTCCCTCTCCTTTAGATGATGAAATCTAAATTCATTTTTATAAAACTTTTTTTTTCATTTATCAATATTTGCACCGAAAACCCAATAAAAATTGACTGTTTTTTTGTTTGAAATTGTTTGAAAAAATAATTCCCCCTATCGAAATAATTCGCCATACGGCGAATTATATCGAAATTTTCGGCCCATAAAAGGGACTTTGAAACAATAATTCCCTGGCGATTTATTTCGATTTTTACGGTACATATAATAAATAATGTAGTCAACTACTACTGCTAGATATAATCTAGGTAGTCTAGTACACGATGCGCGATGGACGCTGGTAATTTCAAGGAAGTGCTCTAGCAAATGTGAAAAAGACATTCATTTATGTACAGTCAAAATGATAGCAACAACAGAACAAAGGTTGAAACACGTGGATAACAGTAATCCATCATAATCAATCTCACTTAGGTAATATTGTTGGCTAAATACGATAGGATTATGCATCTTGGGACATTACGTTTGGATTGGAACACATTGTTCCCTCGTTAATTATTAAAATTCATGTAAATATGACATACCTCTATTGCAACTACAGATATACAGTGTATTGAGTTATTGAGTACAACTTTCTAATTGAATACCTTCATTGTACATTACTGTACTATAATATAATTTTATTAATGAAACAAAATCTTAGACTTCAGTGTTCAAAAATTTGCTATATGCCATAATAATATGAGTTGCAATTGGATGAATTGGAATATTATGCTTAAGTAACTATTGTGACAAGAATGGTAATTTCGTGCTGTATTTTGAAATATTAGAAGATAAAACATCAAAGAAACTACTTGTCAATTTGTTGGCCCCAGAACAAATAAATAAGGTGGTTCTAGTTTTGGTATATGCGTGTAAAAGTAGTTTTAACTTGTCAAAACCAATCTTGAAATGAAAACAAACTTGTGCAGTGGAAGTAAGAAAAAGGTACCTATACGACGAAACATTTGAAAAGGAGAACATCAACAAGCCAGGACGGAGGGACGTAAAGTACCCAAACGTAGAGACGAATTTCAACTGCCCCGTTCAACTTAAACAGAGAAAATGACAAGAAATCAACGGGAAGCCTTAGTGCGTTCATTTCTTGTACACATTTCAATCCAACTCAATTGTGTTTATAAATCGTCACTCTTCTTGACTCAAACGAGGCCCACGAATGAGTGCTACTGACAATGACAATGACATTTGACTTGACATTGTTGCTGACACTCTATCAACAAGTATATACTAGTCCACATCTATAGCTTCATTTACAATTTATTTACATAAATATAAATCTACACTTCGTATGTAAAACGCTCAAGAGGTATGTAAACAGCAACAATTTAATAGTTCAGGGAAATATTCTGCTTACAGCTCAAAAATACGCTTTCATGATATCGATCTATCTTCAATAACAAAAAATAGCGCACTACATTTTTAATATGCTTAATAACATTTCTCAACGTATAATTTACAGTATGTAATTTACACTTTGGTATATAATAGGTATATAGGTATACCGTTTAAGTCTGTTTAACACTACTGTCCTGCTCGCATTTCGCATAGCCAAAGCGTTCATCACACCTACCAAATTACTAGGTAGTATAATGTGAATACTATATAATTCCCCATTTTGCTAATGGTCGTTCTTTTCACTAATTATTACACATTACAAAATATTGACGATCTTGTGAGCCTATTTTGAGATGTATTATGTAACATTGGTTGGGCCCCAGTTCCACCAATACATTACAATCATGCTGAATTAGAGTAGTGCCGAAATAGTAGCTGCATTAAAATTAAATGTCTTTACAAAGCGGAGTTTGTTATTCGATACAATAGTTATCATTTATATCGCCTGATCATTTCCATGCTACTTAAGCAAACATTCTAGAAAATGACTGAAGAACACACAAAAAATCTACTATGGAGATTCTATTTTAGGAACAATAGGAAAATATTTTTGAGATGATTTGTGTAGTTGTCTTGTGACAATTGACAATAGGCCACTCGTCACGGATTGACAAAGCAATAGTAGTAAGTAGTATAGTGTGCACTGCACTAGAGAGCAGATGGGCAATGCCAAATGCAATAATGAAATTGAAACATTGGAAGTGGCATCATGACATGATAACACAGCAAGTATCCATTGCTCGCACTTCAAATTTTGAAAAGCACTTGTGTGTCCTCAAGGGGAAGAGGGCAGTGACAGAACAAAAGCTCATGTCGCATGTCAAACACAACTACCACTCCAAAATGTCTATTAGTAGCTAGATACCTACATAGTGCGCATATGTACTAGTAAATAAAAGTTCTATATAAATTAAATGGAATTGGTCTCCATGAATTGCCCCACACTACAGCAGTAGACAGGTATAAGTTGCATGTGGTGGTATAGGTACGTACCCTTGGGTAAGTAGATAATTGTGTGAAGGTTGACTCCTATTTACCACAACAGGCTTCCATAAGTATTTATCTAACGATAATAATACAGACCAAAAAATGCTAGGTACCGATTTCACTATTATTATTTATTCAGAATTACTTATTCAGACGCGGATTAACTTCTTGATTTAGTCGTCTTTTTAAATCTAACATAAATCAATTCAATCTATAAACAATGAAGTATAATGTTGCAAATCATTATGGACGAGGAAATAGCAACTGGCCATTAAATAAATAGTGTGAAATATTTTTTATAAATATAAATATATATAAATATCCATAAAATACTGCAATTTATTTTAGTGCTCATTCTATATACAGCAGAGTCGTGAGTGAGTAAGCAAAACGTAGCATGTCACAGACTATGAGTGTTTTGTTACCTTCAGGCTTTAGATTACGGCCTGAACAAAAGATTACGGGGAAAACTAAGAAATGCCTGGTACATAGTTTCTGATATAAAGTATATCATGTCCCGCATACTTTAATTTCTGCAGTAACCGAAAATCTTTTGTGTTTCAGTTTTAGTTGTACTGAGGCATTGAGGATACTTGATGGTGGTGGTTTAATGTATGGTAGTTCAACTGCTTTATTTATTTACTCGAATGCATATGACATTGTTTCTGCTCTCTATTGAAAATATGAAAATGGATGGGACACAGTAGACAAGTTTTTTGTTGGCTTACATTTACCTCATTTATTGTTCACATTCACGAGTGTGTTGATTCGGGATCGGTGAGAGAGGGAGAAGGAGAACAATAGTCTCTGATCTCACTCTCTCCGCTCACAATGAAGATGAAGTTCATCTAAAGTGGGTAGAAATAATAAAGAAAACTGTTCTACTTTCCTTAACATTTACAACTACGTACACACACTTGTAGTCGCATTGTACAACAAGACAACAACACACTTTTGAGACTTAGCATTGCATTTTGCAGTAACCCAAGCTAAGGTTGCATGTTGTTTCATTTGGCAGTTTTGAAGGAGATGCTATAAAGATGCCTACTTCTGTTTTCTTCAAGTGTGATTGCAAGTGCTTTACTTTCTCTCGATTTGTGGAGGATCAGGGACATTCTGAGGCAATGCACTTCGTTCGTTTCATCTCCCTCCCATTTCTAAGTAATTGCACTTTCACATGTGTCAATGTATGAGGGTATTGAAGGTTCTTTGCAAAATTTAACTGCTCTAAGGAATTGAAAGGGATGAATGGGGTTCACTAGAGTAGGTGTTACTCTTCTGACTAAAATACCTTTCCTCTCCCTATTCTAATGTCAACTGCAAACTCTGAAGTTTATACACAACTTTTCTTTATTATTCTTTCTCATTCACAATCTTCACACTTTAAGTGCTATGCGTATGCCTAAGTTTTCTGTTAGGTTGATTGAAACCGTGCACATGGATAAACATGTAGGTATGCGACTTTCTTTGCTGATTTTTTTCTCACTAATGACTTTTTTAAGGTGAAAGCACTAAGTAAGTAAGTAAGTATTTATTCAGACGATAT
>JABASI010006720.1:0-10558 GCA_019776505.1 Tomocerus nigrus
CATGTAAGGTATACACTTACATTTTTTGGAATAAAAGATCGGTGAAACAGTAGTTTACCTTGATGTGAGTCGCAGTAAGCCAAAGTACTGTCCACTATAGGTCACCAAGATGAACCAGATAATTTGAGTTATTCTGTAATTTACAGAAAGCTAAATTTTTCAAAATCTTCCTGGTTAATGCTAGCAATTTTTTCTTTCTCAAGAATACAATATTTTTGAATTTTCCATTGCGATTTGGCTACTTTGGTTGACTTTTTATCGATTCTGCTTCCTAATGAAAATTGTGAAACAATTCGTTCCAAAGCATATTCTTGCAACAACGTATGAGATTTGTGGATAACATAACTTGAAACACCATACAACCACCTGACAGTAAAAAGTAAACAGCGTGGTTTACAGTGACTCAATACTCGATCAATATTAGTCAATTGAAAATCCAAAAGAATGAGAGATTCTAGAGGAATTATTCGATCTTCACCACAAAGCTGAATATTTCCTACAAGTTTAATTTGCTTGACTTTCAATGGAATAAATTCTGCTTTCAGCTGACTTATTTCTCTGTGGCAGCATGTGGAAATTTCTATTTCTAATTGGGACAAATTGGGTATAGCATCTCGGAAATGTTCGAGAAATGAAAATGGTCTCTCTCCTCCAAACGACCAAATTCTCAAATAGGTTAAATTGGGAAGAAGGGTGGGAGCATGGTCAGTGGTCCTTTTCCAAAAAGTCACACTGTCGAGGATTAGCCTCTTGAGATTCTGGGGAATGAAATGTACACTGTTCGCCCTAAACCAATTGTCAAATTTTAGTTCCTGAAAGTGTACACTGTCTTGTATGACAGGAATTAAACAATTGCGAAGGTGAAGCCTTAACTTTTTAGTCTTCACGTTCAAGAACGACCAATCCATTTCTTCTGGCGTTTCGATATATATGTCCAGCGAGAAAGAATCCAAAAAAAGCTTTGAATTTTTTCCAAACAGAATTTGTGTTACGCAATCCTCTCTAAAAAAGCCACTGTACGCCACGTGAAATTGTCTTAAGTTTTTTACTTCGGCAAAGTCTTCAAGAATTATACGCTTAAATAGTTGTCGACTTTTTTGAAAACGAGGATTGTAGAGTTTCATTTTTTTCCCCGAAAGTGTTACTCTTTCTTCAGGTAGTAGAAGTGTACAAAAAGATAAGTCGATGACTTGAATGGAAATCATGCTGGCCAAACTAAGAGAAATATTCGGGATGTTGATGACCAACGTTTCGAAATTTCCTGCAAGCACAGCTTCACTTAAATCACAAAGTCCTGAAGATCTTGGCTTCAAATGTCCATCAGCAAAACACCAGTGTTTGTCGATAATTACATGATTGATTGTAAGTTTTTGATTGCCAATAATATCATAGTGAGTAGCTTAGCGTGCCCGGGTAGGATATCAAGCTGAAACAGGAAGGTCACAGTTGACAAACACTCAAAATTTCCTAGAAATTCAATGATCTTCACCGTTTCCAATTCGTCCAAGTGGAATTTGTCCTCAGTAAAAGCGCGGAATGTGAATTTCAAATTTTTTAGAAATGCATGCGATAGGAATCTCCACTTTGAGCAAACTTGACGACAGACTTTGAAATCCTCAAATCCAATGTAGCTAAAAATTCTTCGAACAACCTACAGACAAAAATACATTAATTTCCGTTTTTGGTTTGAGCTCATTTGAACGCAGGTGGCCCGAACAAATTAATTGGGCGTGTTCAATAATAAATCTATTTTCAAATACCACCTGTTTTTAAATGATTTTACGTTTATTCATTAAAATTCCACCACGACTTATTTATGTTTCAAAATAAATAAATACGCACGCTAATAAAATAAAAACACATGGCACTTATTTTAATATTTAGAACTTAGATTTTACAAAATGGAAAATGCCCGTGTAAATCAGCTAGCCAAAGCGAATTAGCAAATGGGTAGTGGGCAAAGGGGGCAAAAGTTAAAATGGGGCTGAAAGTGCACTAAAGGATGCAAAATATTGTAAAAATGCCAGGGAATCAAAATGAAACTTTTTTGCATTTTGCTAATAATTTGCTAATTTTAAAAAACTTATTTTTTGTAATTTGTTTTTTAATGGGTAGGCTAGATTGTGCTAGTTAAAAATCAATGAAACCTTAAGGTATTAAAGTGCATGCTTCCAATTACTAATATTAGCATGAGATTCAAGTCATATTTTTTGCTATTTACGTATAATCTTTCGTCTTACCTGTAGATAAATAAAAAATAGCAAAAAATAGAAAAATATTTACATTTAAAAAATTGCTCTTTCAGTAGCTAACTTAAAACTTACAAAAATTTAAGGTCATACTCACCACATCAGGTAGTGTTGGAAATGTACCGTCAAAGGCCACGTCAGACATTATTCACTCTTCTGTGTTTCAATTGTTAAAAACGCCTGAGTTAATATTGAGTAACTTTGAGATTGGGACAGAGCTATAAGACTCTAAAGTATACAAACAACAAACTTTAACGTGAATAAAATTGTCACATACAAAACGAATAAATCAATTTAACTAAAATAATAAATTGTTTTAATTGTAAATATTCGACATGAACAACAAGCTCTGTTCGTCTTAAAGTTTCTCTTCCAACAATAGTTGGCGTTTCCTTAATAATGTTGAATGCCTACCTACGTACACAAATATTTTCTATTTTAAGTTTTCCAAGAATATTCATGGCTCAAGCCCTTTTTCTTTAACTTCCACAAACATTTTAATTGTAGGTACCTACCTGTACTCAAATATCAACATTTAAGTTTACCTAGGGCTAAAAGGAAATATGTTCGTCTCCGCCAGCCATCCGTCTGCTTTAGCCGTAAGTAAACGGTAGATATTTTATGGTTAAATAAAATGCCATTTTGGCGACTACCATTTTAGCCATTAGTTAGTGGCTAGTAAAAACTGATTTTTAGCCTAAATATTAATATAGCCACACCTAGTAAATATTCTAGTGCAGAAGAACGAATAAATGAAGCATAAACATGAGCCCAGAACATATAACTTCCAATCCTTACATTGCGACAGTTGTGGGACCCTAAAATCCATTCCTATACCTAAGTCAAAAAGAATTTAATCCCAAAATAGATCCTAATAATAAACTACATACGCCTTACCTAAATGTAACATGCCTAACCTCGGGACATTTCTCCCACAGTTAATTGTCTCGCAATTTCCGCCATAAGGAGCGTTCAAATACTACGAAGACGAAATTATCACGATTTTGACCCGTCCCTCTCTTCTCTGAATATTGGTGATTTAAAGGTCCTCCTTTTTGTGGGCTTTGGGGTTGTTACAAATACTTAATTGGGTCTTGCTTCAGTCTGGAAAAGTAGTTCCAACTCAATAAGGATCCTCGCACATTCCGCCACACAAAAACAACAGGATGACAATGTTGAATGACAATGACCTTGCTTATCGCTGAAATAAAGATGTGCTAAGTCACAATTTCCACAATCACGCACTCAGCAATGCATACCATAAATGTTCTCGTTTTTTGGCCAAAAATTGCGTATACTAAATTCCACTCAAGGCTAGGAGCATTATAGAAAAGCGAAGCAATATTTTCTGGCTAAAAGTTTTGAAGCAATTCATTTGTAATAAATGCTTCGCATTTTAAATATTATTTGTATCGACGGGAATTCTATATAATCTCTTTAATAGAATTGCTTCGCTTCTTGTTCCCTACCATTGCCTTGCAATTTTTAAACAATTCCTGTACAACGAAAATTTTTCGAGTTGGTCCAGTGCCATGCAATCTTTCTCATCTTACTTCTGCGGAGCAATCACCAATGACTAGACCACACTCATCCTATTCTATTGCATTATACAATGGCCTACTCGGCAAGCCTCAATTTTCATTTTCTAGACTGATTCCAAAGATCAGTTCTACTTTTTCAATTAATTGATTCATTGTGACTTCGTGCAACGTTTTAGCTTACTTTTTTCATTTCTTGGATCAACTTGAATTTATGTACTTTTTTACTTTCGGAAATGAATGGACACAGAATCCGAGGAGCAAACATGCGTATTTATTTGCTCCTTCCAAAATTTTGTAGTAATAATTAATTTTTTGTATTTAGCCATTCAAACATTTCGTTTTCTCCGGTTTTATTCATAAGTAGAATATACATTGTACTTATTAGGTCTTCTAATATTTAAATCTGAATTACAGAAGTAATTACGAGGGAAATTGCAGTGAATGTCACATTAAAATCAATTATAATTTCAATTCAAACGAATTAAAAAAAAACAAAAGCATAGTACAGTAACAATAGTATAGGTACTTCTGTATAATCCGTGAACAGCGTAAAATTGAATTCTGATATTCAAAATAAGGTAGGTATCAAGTTTAACACATTTATTTTTACTTTGCATACGAGTGTATTATAAAAGAATTGAAATGTACGATAAGATTTTTCACTGTTGTTGCTTTGTGAAAAAACAAAAAAGTTACTTCTTACTTCCTTAATAAATTTCTTATAATTCAGGTTGTGAAATTGTAGTTTGTTCCATTTATTGTGGTGGAATAATTCGTCTAATAAATGTGTGATTCCAGCAGATTCTCAACTTAAATCAACTCGTTTTTTTCTGATGTCTGAATCGGTTGTCAACCCAATTTAAATCATATTTTCCTCTGAATCGGTGGCAAAATCAATTTATCATTCATTATAAGTGATAAATATTAAATACCTACAAATAAATACCTACTCATAAATATTCACAGTTAATGATAAAATGACTAGCTATAACATTTTAAATCCCAAAAAAGTATAGGCTGTAAGTCACTTGATTTAGAAAATTGTACTTAAAACTTAGAATACTAATTGTAATTGAAAAAAAGTTTTCAAAAACTAATTTAGAAATTCTATGCATAAAATAAATAAAAAAATGCACAATTTTTATCGAATAGAACATATTTCAATTACTTATGTGCATACTAGCTATGCTTTCTGCAAAATGATACATTTTATTTATAGGTATTCTTACGCACACGTTTTTTTAATTAAATATTTGAATTTGAATCACAGCGGTAATAATGGGGGCGCATTGCAGTGAATGTCACATTATTATTCGGAATGTTTCAATTGATAAAAAAGGTATTAGTCAGAGAGTTTGCATACAACTGCGAGCTGCACGAGGGCGATGGATGCTCAAAAGGTAGGGATGTCTGTCTCCACTTCTATTAATATCTTCAATTGACAACAGTCCCATCCAACTATCCAATCTGGGTCAAGTGGCAGGAAATCTGCACAGCGCCAGATACAGATTCACATTTTCGTTCTACGCAGTTGTTACTTATTACTAAGTTATGTACTAAAAGTTACAAGAACATCCAAAAACTCTTTGTAATTGCAACTTTTATTTTTGTAGCGTTTTCATCGTAATTACTGTAAGAAAATTATACAAGAAACAAAAATATAAAAATGATATTAATAATAAATGGGTAGCAATTCATTATTATATCATTTTTGTTATATTAATGCTCGTGTTGCTAGAGCTTTGTCGGAGACATGACATATGTGCATTTCATTTCATTTCTTAAATCAAAAATGTAAAATAAATGGAGTATGCAAATCCAAAATAGAAAAATAATTCTACAAGTCTGATATTATGTGCAACTGATGGAACCTACAACACACACAAACTTTATGTAATATTTATATTACTTATTATGATTAAAATTATTAACATTAATCATTTCTTGCAGGTATTATACAGATAAGAGGCTCACATAAGGTGAGATGGGGAAAATTGCCGCAGTTGTCCCATTGTCCGGTCATCTTTCGAAAAGTAAAACCATCTGAGAAATAATTGCCACCATGGAATAAATATTTAATTCACTTATCCAATTGTGAGCCACTAAATGCAAATACTGGAATAAGTAATACATTAATAATAAAATGAATAATATATTGATATCATGTCAGAAAAGTATTATTGTACATTTGTTTGAAATTCCAGGCCTTCAATTACGCGGATTTTATTATCTAAGTTTAGCCACAAATTGGAAATGGGCTGCTAAAAATTGATACGAAGATAGGTTTTAGGTAAGTATTTATGTACTATATATTTTTTAATAACTTTTACTAATAATAGCTTTTTTAAATGTATTTTACGCTGAAAAAAATAATTCATGACACAATACTTTTAATAAACTCAATCTTGGGGTCAAAATAATTTTGATCCATGTTATAATACTTTTGTGTAGGGATTGTCCCCATAGAATTGATTTGATCCAAAATACGGCTGCATAATTAATTGTGTCAAAATAAGACTAATTTTTGCAAAAATTTTGCACGCTAATTTGCTGTCATAATCAAAAAGTTCCAATTAAGTTATTAAATTATCTTAACTTGCGTGAAACTACTTCGAATAAAATTAATTTTGTGCGAAACTATTTCCTATAAAGCTAATTTTGTATCGAATCATTTCCAATAAAAATAATTTCTTGTAAAACTATACTTTTAAAACGAATTTTAAAATAATTTTAAAACGTGTAGCGTGCTATATTTGAACAAATAATATAATCTTCTGACACCTAACTATTCCAATAGTTATCTAAACCTGATTTGTCTATTCATGGATTTAGTGTCTGATTGGCTAGAGAGCAATCACGCATCACGTTTTACACTTATCCTTGCCTACTTGTCCACCCGTGGACACACGAGAAGAGCCTGTCCATTCGTGGGCTAGTCAGGTAGCAATGGAATATCCTAGGATTTTATTTGATTCTTTTATTATTTAAATGGAATAGAATGGCTCAAAATAACTTGAATTTGAAAATATGAGTAGAGAGATACATCTATGACAAATACCAAAAATCCTGGAGTTATGGGTCAATTTTTCTCAGAGTTATGGAAAGCCAAAGTCAAAAAAGTCCATGAACTGACCAGTCAGGTGTCAGAGAGATATCAGCTAATTACTTGAGATGGCAAAAGGAAAGACACACTGTAATTATTGTATACAGGGGTACCCAAAACAATGTACAGATGCTTTCATATGTTAAGTATATAGTTCTAAGGTAATAACCTCAGAACTACTTAACCTTGACACAACGTAAAGTGACTAAGATTCAAACCTTATAAGTTGACGTATGCATGAACAGTAAAGTTTAATTACAAAAAATGCCTACCAGAAAAGGCATGGTTTACACTTGAAATGAAGAAATTGATACTTACCTAGTTATGTAAAGTATTTCATTTGTGAAACAAGGTCTCAATCAGATCAACTTTCAGTGTTGCAGGCAACAAAGTTAACAAAAATTAAAATAAATGATGGCAAATAATTAAGTGATAGAAATAGTTCAAAAAAATTTTGCCAGACGAAAAAGTCGATTTCTAGTCAATACAAAACCATAATTTTGAGATTAATTCCGAAATCGACAGAAAACGGAGGAACAATATTTTATTGGAGCAGCACATCATAATTTTTGGCCATTGTAATAATTTTAGAATATTTGGTAAAGAATCACATTTGAAGTTTTCTAACTTTCCTTCGGCATAAGCCTAAACAATGTTTTCTTTTCTCCGCAAACTTGAATTAAATTATTATTTAGTTGGAATCTCCGCTGTCCACCGGTGGTATCTCAATTTTTCTGCTACTATACATCTGTACATTGCTTTATCTGTTATACCCCTATGCATAGCTGTTTATTACCAGCCACTTCTTTCTAACCCATCTAAAACATCCTATGAATCCAAACAATCTGAGCCTTATTTTTAAAAATTTCCACTAAATAATTATTTCCCCATCTTCTTTTCTTATTTTTCTTAAAAACACACGACCATACAATTTCCACTGTTTCAAAGAAGGTTACGTTTTATGCAAGCAAGATAATCTCCATTTTTGAAAAAATAATATTTTAAAATAATATCTCTATATCTGTGATTATATTCATTAGAATTTTTGTGAAAAAAAGGTAGGGGAGAGTGCTGCAGGTTGTCCGAGTTTTTACTTAGACATTTTTTATAAATGACCGAAAGCATAATATCTGACAAATATTTTTGCGCATTATTTATTAGGTTTTTAGGTACAAAAATAATAAATTTCACTGATCACATGTTCTGCAATGCAGAAGAAAATCAATTCCAAAAATAAAAATTTTTTTGGACAACCTACAACACTGTGCTGTAGGTTGTCCGAGTAAAAACTATCGGCTAAAAAACAATGAAATCCGATTTTAAATTTAAATTTTCAATGTAAATCATGGTT
Source organism: Tomocerus nigrus (assembly GCA_019776505.1). NCBI lineage: Eukaryota > Metazoa > Arthropoda > Collembola > Entomobryomorpha > Tomoceridae > Tomocerus > Tomocerus nigrus. The sequence goes on from JABASI010006720.1 coordinate 8,245, forward strand.
TCTGAACAGTTGTGATGCCAATCTCACCCATGTTATAAATATCTTGAGGTGAGAAGTTATGCAAAATTAATAACTTGTTCAGATTGTCAAAAAATGCTTTTAGGTTGGTCTTATCGACGCTAGTAGATCTGGAAAAACTTGTAGCTTGCAATTTTCTTGAAAATAAGATTGGGCGCTTTCATTATAAAGCAACGTAACCACTATACGCCTGAAAATCCGGTTTTTATCAAAGTAAAATTGTTGAAAACGTATATTTAGACTATGGTTGTTAGTCGGACAACCTACAGCATGCAGCATTTGGACAACCTACAGCACTCGCAAATTTTACTTAGAATCAATTTTCCCGGAAAGGGAGAAAAAAATTATTTTCCAATTACTATCAAATATCAATACTGAATACCAGTACTTTTAGTCAAAAAAATCCTCCTCCCCAACTTACAGGAGCTTCAAATACAAAGTTTGTAGAGCATGTAAAAATTACTTTGAAGGCTCAAAAACACAATTTTATTGTTTGAAGACGTAATTTCCAACGAATTTGAAAAATATTTTGTGACAGTTTGTATTTAAGAAGTTGACACATGTACTAAAATTTCCAGNACACAATTTTATTGTTTGAAGACGTAATTTCCAACGAATTTGAAAAATATTTTGTGACAGTTTGTATTTAAGAAGTTGACACATGTACTAAAATTTCCAGATTTTATTTGCAAATATTACTTGAGATAATGCCAGTCGGACAACCTACAACACCGGACAACCTACAGTACTCTCCCCTACGCAGCACTTGACGATGTTATCAAAATTTTCGTTTTCAACAATTATACTGTTTGCCACATCCGAAATTCAAATAGGTACGTAATAGCTAAAAGGTGAAATTTGGATTAATATTAATTTCTCATGCAATGGTAATCTAATTGGTATCGCCTTTCGAAGCAAATTTATTTATGTCCCATTTTGAGAACCACATTGTAAATTTCATATCTTTATATTCTGTAGGTATTTGGAATCCGATGTCCTAATCCTCATGTGTCTCCCTGGATGCAAAACACGAAATTGTTGACTCAAAACGGTAAAAACCTTCATGTTGACAATGAAGGAGAACAAAACAAAATTCGAAGGACTCTGTTTTGATTAAATTATTAAATTTATTGAACGTATTTCTGTTGGAAAAATTTGACATTTACCCAATGACAGGTTTTTAAATGTTGCTATGTGTAGAGTGTATCATATTTTATATTTAAAAATAACTTAGTTAATCAATTAGATTATTAATTAGAACGAAAACATTTGCAAATAATATTTATGGTTATTATTGCTATTCCCGACTGGGAACTGCAGTCGATGCTACTATATTAGCAACCATGGTATACAACTATTAAGTCATCTACATTCAAGAGGCTTTAGTCAACTAGACTTGTGTCTTATAAAAAGATAACCAGAGCACAATTACATTCCATCTGCGGGCCTTTACTGATACTTTTTCTTCGTGCAGGAAGTAGATAATAAGAACCTCTAGTCAAAGGGCATCATATGTTCGTATTGTCTAAAAATTTAGGCCTCTGAAAAAGTTGTTGGTTTGTTGCAAACGTGAAAGAAGGAAATTTCTAATTTATTGGTGAAAAAAAATCATTTATATATACGCTTCCGCAAAACGTCGACCCAAGTGTGTCACAGAATGGTCCTGATTTGGCTTAGAGGCCACCTGAAATATACTTATTTAGGCGGCTGTTTGGGAACAATTTGTTTTAGGTCGTTCAAATCCAAACAGGCTTCTCCAAACATACGTTTTTCGGTAAAGCCTTCAGGTAGCAAACATCTGAATATCAATATGGCCTGGCTTTGCACTCCCACAGTTGTTTAAGGACCTATTGGAGGACCTATAGGACCTTAATTATGCATTTATGCATAATTAAGCAGTTCCTGCAGAAATATTTTATGGAAATTTTTATGAAAGCTGTAAAACAACTGGCTGACAATTTGCCTTTGAATCAAATTTCCCCAGATTTTTAAATCGGAGTTCACAACGTGCCTGCCTTGCCTTGGTAAGGGGCGGCGCTATGTACCTCTTTCAAATAAATTTTCACAATGCAAATTTTAGGTAAGCACATTCAACCTGCATGTTGTATATATACGTCCAGGGGTATTCCAAACATTGTGCGCTAGTTAGGCTGAGTGAGACGATTATGATGCAACTGTGATACGCAGGACGTATAAATGTCGTAGCCTGGACGGGAATCCAGCCTAGGCCTGAATTTTTCAGGCTGTACATGAATCCGGGGTACAGGCTAGCCTGTACGAGGTGTAACTATTCAGG
>JABASI010006721.1:0-10556 GCA_019776505.1 Tomocerus nigrus
AGGCGTAGAAGAGTTGATTATTTGAAATAATCACAATAAGTGCTTATTCTGATTATAATCACAGCAGAATGAATACCTCTATATTATATAAGATATGTATACCTAATGGAAAAGTGCTAATCAGATGAACATATCAAAGAAACTTTCTCCTTCTTTACTCTGGCGTAGCAATTTTTTTACTCTTCCAGATAGGCTGATATCACTTTTTATAACTCCGGTGGCTGTGAAATAATAATGGATTACGGATGACGTCCAACAGAGAACCAGAAATGTCATAGGTGTCAGCTCATCGTCAGCATTACTAACATTAAGTATAACTAATAGGCAACTTTTACTGCCGCTTAGCAGTTGAGAATTCAACGTCTATAGTGCAACTCCGGCTTAGGTACTTCCTTAGCGGATACTGTGCAAGTTTTGCTCGTGTGTCACTCACTATCGTTCTGACTGACTCCTTACTAGTTATAGCCCACGTAGAAATGTAGATAAAGCGCTGGATATTATGTACTTCTTTATTATTAAATGCGTAACTCTGTAAGTGTCACCCGTTACTGTGTATATTAGCTAGGTGCCAGTTTTGAGCTTACAAATAGAATGGCTTTGTACAATGATTTTACCCACGAATATTAATCTATGACCTTTGCAAAGACAACTCCTAGTCCTTACTTCACACTTCATCGCCACAAAAACCTGGCTGTTTTTTGTTCTATACTAAAGTGTTGAGGCAAGGAGTTTTGACTTTAACCAGAAATGAGGTGCAGAATAAATTAAAATAAGATTCCCCACGGTAAGATTCTTGACTGAGCTATAACATTCACAAAAACATATACCGTAAATTCCCTAATAAACGCTTCAACCGTTTAACACGGGGACTTTTATTTCTATTAAAAAATTGGCGTTGTTTTAAATTGGGGTTTGCTGGTAGAATCACCAAATAAACAAGTCAGAACAAATACCAACAAATGGGTTATGCACCGCCAATCTATCATTCTATTACTGAGTATTTATTATCTGCATAAAACGGAATTCAACGGAGCATTTATGGCATATTTCCTGTTCTATTTCACTTATTTAAACATTAAGGACACCTGTCTTGGTACGATTTTGAACAGAATTTTAAGTGATTTCAAAATGCATAATTAATGAAAAAATTCTAGATAGAAGAAGTGTACTAAGTATAATGTCTTAAAGAATGTATTTTTACCCACCTGCCTAGTTGGCGGTTTCATCATCTCGGGTGGTGGTTGATTTCGCGTGGAACGACGACTTTCCCCAGGAACTCTTCTTTGAGACAGCTGACGAGACAGTTGTTCAACCTTTAATAAAATGTAAATTGCATTATATTACTGAACATCTACTTTTACTAAAAGGTTCTGTACTACCAAACCTTTCCAACGCTTACAGTAACAGATAATTGAATATGCATCAGAAAATAAATGTACGGGATATAGTGACTAGTGACACTATCATTATCTGAAATGGAATCTTGAATAGCTGAATCTTAACACAGCAATATGAATTTGATGATGATCTCGACAATCGTTATAGTAGTTGGTTAATGGAGCGATACACTTGAAAAATTATTTCTCCTTTTAATTCGAAAATTCTCTCAATATTTAAACATAACGTAGATTTCATTTATAGGCATTCGAAGTTGCGAAAAATATTACTCCTACCATATTATAATATAGTAGGAGGAGTAAGAGTCAACGTATATTATATAGAGGTCAATTAGAGATTGTAAACATTCGCTAAATGAGAATGAGATAAAGGGTCGGATAAGATTGAATGCCATCCTTATTTTCGGTTTGTAAATTTCTGCTTGAAGTAGAAATCTGCAGACAAATGCAATTTGGGCCCCATGTCAGATGTAAACTACCGGATATTGTCTCCAGAATATGAAACTAGTGAGAAATGTATTTTCAAAGGTCATAAATGCATAAAGTATGGAACTTTTTATCTTCGCTAGCGAGGCATTCAAACAAGCTCAAGAAGATTGCATTGTCTAAGATATTGCAGGCAGCATCCTAGATTCCAGTTGCCAATTTTTCTTTCCATTTCAATAGACGTGTTCTCAGCTTCTCCGTGGCGAAGAGGGAAGTTGAGTTCGTTAATTCACTCTTGTGGCTTTAGTAAAGGATGCATAAAATTTGGTGATTTTTGATGCGGCAGAAGCAGAAGAAGAATAAAATATCTGCCATTCTTCATTCAACAAATCGAAAAAATGTAGTCTATAAAATTCCCTTGGAATAGAATACGACGGGAAACCATGTCATAGATTTTAAAATCAGTAATATTCGTTTGAAATTACATGACTAACATTCGTAGCTGACAATTTGACCTCGACGGTACTTAAATATTTTGTAAATGTCTACAGGTATACTTATACCTTTGCCGTGATATATTTCACAGAAATTTTTTCATCCTTTTATGATATGTCCCATGAAATTACACATTGGCTGTAAGCTAAATCTACGCAGTTACATTTTTACTTTTCAGTGATGAGTTTCATCCTTTATACAACTTTCTCTGTTCCTTAATTTGTATTACCTATAATAATGAAAAATTGATCTTATTCTGAAATAAAAAGAGTACCTACCTACTGTAATCGATGTAGCTCGCCATTTTTAGATATTTAGGTGCATATTTATTTATCGAAAATTAAAATGTTGTAATAAGTCAAAGTTAGTATGTATGTTTTCTTTTTTATGATTACATTTACAAATTGAAATCTTACTGCGGAGTCAGATATTTAAACTTTTTAACCAAAATACAAAAGGGGGAATTTGTGTGTAATGAGATCGTTAGAAACCCATACGGCGACGGTTGACTAGAGAAATACATATATACCTTCTTTTCTTTCGCAGTTGGTTGCGAATGATTTTAAGATAATGCTCTGAAATTTGATCTTATTGTTCATGCAGCACAACATCCGATCTGGTCGGACTAACCAAATGAAACCTTTTTCTACCACTGATGCGTTAATTTAAATCTGGCATTTTAAGTGACTTTTATAGTAAATGATAAAATAACTGGGGAATGGTAACGATAAATTGATGATATCATTTAAGTAACTAGAATTCCGTACAGCTTAATAGCAACACAGTATGCAGTAGGAAGTTTTGGCAAAATAGATACGTACTATATATGCGTACAAGTGTTGAGTACATAGACATCACAGATGTGAGTTATCGAATCAAATCGCACCTGTGTTGCTAATTAATCAGTTATTTGTATGCAATTTCTACCTGTGTGTTGCTAATGGGTTACACGGAATTGCAATATCTAATTAAACGATATCTGTCTGTGGGATGAATGAAAACTGATGAAGTCAAAATTACTTGACGGGTGATTCCCGTGAGAAGACTTGGTCCTGCATTTCTGTAAGAACGATGTCCGACGACTGTGACGTGAACTTGGTCGGCATAAGTGAACACTGAGATTGCCACTCGAATTTTGCCAGCCGGAGGATAAATGGGATAAATTCCTTTCAAGGGAAATCGTCCAATGACTAAAGTAGATCCGGGTCCTGGCAAATTACTGAATTGAAATGAGGCCTGTAAATAAATGAACAAACTCGAATTAAAGTCTTAAAACAGAGAGCATAGAGGACAATGTCTTTGTCCTAGCTAAGTTACCTGGCTACACAGATTACATTATTTACATTTGTGTTACTCGTTGTGTAAACAAAGCCGTTATCATTACAAACTTCAGTACATTAAGAATGAGGGTTACTACTATTCTGTCCTGTGAACGGTGAAAAGAAACGCTTGTGCCATATGAAACTTTCTCACGACATTATTATAGAGCCGATCAGTTTCTAATCTTTGTATCCTTTTATATTAACTAAATTTACTTATAGGCACACACTAAATAAATAGCTACCTAATTATTTGCTCAACTTCCAACCTGTTTACTTCATCTTGATATAAACCTCATCCTAAATGCTAAGCGCTTTAACAACTCAGTAATCTAGATGAAAGAACACTGTTACATGGAATGAAGGAACTTCACATTAACTATTATATATCTAATTAAATTATCAGTTTTGTGAAATGGAAATTAGGGTCACAGTCCCTCCACTGTTGGAGAGAAGGTATTCTGAGACTTTCAATTTCAACAGAATCAAACCCGTGTCTACTATTAAATTAAAGCTCATTTGCTCACTTCACATGATGTAAAAAATTTAAATGGGTTTTCAAATTTTAATGAAAAATGTAAACGAAAAGAGCCCATGCTTTTGAATTGTAGTCCCAACGGGGGAAATACCATTTTGATGGTGCTAAAAGGAGGCTGAATATAACTCTTGGCAAGTTGTTCAAAAATTCATAAGTAAGTGTGTTCCTTTCATACCCGAGATCGCCCCTCCAACCTCTTCTGAATTTGCAGGAACGATAAAGAACCTTCATCGTTCCTGTATCTTTATCGTAATAAATTAAAACTTAATGATTTCTTTCATTTCGGGTAAGTTGGCCGGCGATTTCGATGCTTTTGAAGATATGTATAAAAAGAAGGGGAAGTTGGTCCTGATTTGTAATAAAAATTTGTATCGTTTATTTCATTCTGATTTTTAATCGATCTGAAAAACGATAAAAATCTACATTTTCTGGCTAAGACGATATCTAGATTTCATTTCACAATAACCAACAAAAGGAGCTGATTCAACACCACTCAACCTAATCTTTTTATAAACAATTTCCAACATTTTGGAGACTATAAATGTTCTCCTACATATTCAAAACAAATGAAATCGTTATTGAACATTTTTTTAACTCATTCCGAATTAATAGTGCTCTTGAAAATGTCATTCAAATCCGCGTGAACTCTTCACAATTGTTTAGAAACCGATTTGAACCATTTTGAAACGCATTCCATTTCTTAATAATGTCTTCAAAAGCATCGAAGCCCACAGACAATTTCAAGGAATTTTTGAATAATCAAGTTATCCTACGCTCTTCGTGAATTTCACTTTCTTTTATCTAATTATTTTGTGTGATGGGCTATGGCCCGATGGAAACACAATAAATATGCTCTCTCGCTTTCTTTTATCGCCTATAAATCTCAGGGGGTTTGGGTACATTAAATTATGATTTAGTACAGATTTTCTATGGCTATTCCGCTCTACTATCTCCTTACAGTGCAGCGTAGCACTATTTACTTGATAATAAGGGGTTTCAATGCAAATTTTGAAACTTAAGTACCTACGAAGTCGAAAAAGTCAAATATCCCATTTCTACAGATATATCACAATATGAGTCATTACTCTTTGCTGGTATCGTACTCTTGTTGCTCCGATCTCACGAAATCTAAGACCTACCACATCGACCAAATAGATAGACAGCAAAGTGAGCCAGAATTCAGTTTTTTGTGACACAAAATAGTTAAAATTAAGTGTCGACGCTGTGGAAAGGAAATTTTTGATGAATGAAAATGCAATGAGTAAAATAAGTAGGAAAAGTCACTCATATTTTCAGCTCTTGAAACGCCTTACTATTGTGTTGCACATGTCTTTGTAATAAGTCAGATAGTGTTAGATAGTGCTGTTACGTCTATTTTTGACTGTTCTTTGGTTGTTGAGCTAAGAGCGTTAATAATTGAGTTGTGTGCTCTCTAGTATCAAATTCACTTTGGCTTGTTACTATGCAAAGGGCATCATTTAGGAACATCCCTGTGAACAGAAACTCAACTTTGTCTCTGAAATTGGTGATGTAATTTCCTTTCACTAGATTGACTCAACTAATTCGGATTATGATGTTTAATCGATCTTTCCTTGAAGAACGAAGTTCTCTGTGGAGTTGTAGAAGAATATTCTTTGAGGCCATATTCTCATTGCCACGGATTTTCTTGGGTAGATAGTCGTAAGTCCTTTTCGATTTTTGACGCCGCATTAAATATTTGTAGGTGTGGTGTAGAATCTAACATATATGCTGGACTAATGTAGTACTATCACACTCTCCCACTAACATACATACATACATACAATGTAGTACTATAATAATATTGAAAATATATATCCGAGTGTCGATGAAATTGAAAATGGTCAAAGTACTTTTGTTGACCTGTTTACTGAGTCAGCACTGCACTGACACTCAGAGAGACATTTCACAAAAGAAAAAGAACATTGTTTGCCCATTGAGCTTCTGAAATCCATTTTGTGACTGCATTTTCAGTTTCATGGACGGTGTGAGACTTGATTGATGCTTTGAAATCAAAGAAAGACTAATGCAGCATCAGCAAAGTATTGTGTTTCATATCGTGTAAGAAGATGGACGGATTTGGATTCAAAGTTGCTTTTGGCAGAGTAGCATCACCACATCATTTCTGCAGTATACATATGTACATATATATATATATCCTCTTACTTCAATAGGGGATATCTACTTACTGTCGTCAAAAATGATATAATAAAATATTTACCAAACAGTGCCTGGAATAAATATTTCACATATTCAGACACTCTTCAACCCTGCAAAGTACACATACGCATATAATATATCTGCATATGCATATATGCATAATAGTAATAATATTACATAGCTAGGTATGTCAAACAACACAGCTTAACTTTCCAGACCACGAAATGGAACATTGAGATGACTTTAATATTTTGCGAGCATTATAAATTATTTTGCGTATTATTTTTATGTAGGCGCGTCGTTTGTGTCATTTCCAAGAAGTGAGTGCAATAGGACTAAATAGATGTCAAAAGGCTCTATCTGTCGTCTACTTAGAAAGGAGACTTTTGAAATAGAGAATTACATTGGGAGTGAGAAGTCTTTTATAGATCAAAGAATTTTATGAGAAACGTCATGTATGTGTGTATCGTCTTCAAATAGATACCGTAATAATGCTGCTCACGAGGCAGTTACCATTGCGATTGCTTTCTTTACAGCTGGAATTTGTGTGAGTGAGTAGTGAGTACATAGTGTGCATAGCCATATTGATTCATTCATATGAGCCAGTCAGTAGTGAGTAGACATTGTGTATGTACAGATGTATGTACCTATGTAGAGTACCTAGCTAGGTAGATAGATGTGTGGGGGGAGATGCATGGAAGGAGTGAGTACCTATTTATGTAGTATAATATTGCAGGGAGCATCGAGCAGCGGACTGAGCGGAGTGAGTAAGGAAGTGGGACGGTAAAAGAGCAGGAAATCATAGGAATCTAAATTTGAATTCATAGCACTATCGAGTGAATTGGTTTAAAGGCCTACATTTTGAATGGGAGTGGAAAATGCAGAGAATGGAAATATTATGAGTTTAAAGTACTGGCCTTGTTGGTAATAGAATCGAGGACGGAAATTGCAAGTTTCTGAGGAAGAGCATTCATAAGAAGCGTGGTGGCTCCATAAGCGACGACAGGATCCGCTGACGCTTTCAGCTCATCTAATCGATGACGAGTAGCCCAAAGTCGAGGAATTGCTGCTTCCATCCCTGAAGGAACTGTTGCGAGCACGGAGGCGACTTTACAGCCAAGTTTCGTGCTTGATTTCGGAGAGGCAATATCATTACGAAGGTCCACTGGGATCAACACCTGCTAATCAATAAAATCATCATCTCTGCCTCTTCTATTTACTCATGGATTTTAATCAAAATTCTTTCCTACCTTAGCAACTTTGGAATGCATTGCCAGTGCTACTTCCTGCAATCTGCTCTGATGGGAATCAGACTACCCGCCTGCCTATCCTTTATATCTTCTCTCCCTCTCCGCCGAACTATAAAATGGCCTGAGATGCTATAGATTGGCCAAAATGGGAACATTCACTCCATCCATCCATCCAGCCAACCTACCTATGCTTATTTTGACTGATATCAGTGGAAACTTTTATTACATGAACGATACATGTAATAACAGTCGACAGTAAACATCCAGTAGTCCTCCCTGCCTTGCCTCATCTCTCCCCGCAAAGATATGTGCTGTTTAGGCTAGTCTCCTTCTTGTTACAGATTCCTGCACTATAATAGTAATAATACTCACGTTTACTAGCTACTGTCTCCCTGTCTGCTTTTAGGTGTTGTAAATAAATAAAATATTGTCCCTAGTAGTCTATTACTGTTGTAGTGGAATGGAAGTGCATGGAACTCCGTTGAGCTCTACGATCGATATATACGATGATTATTACCACAATGCAAAAACAAAGCCGAATTCCAATTCTTTTGATGCTAGCCAATAATTTGTGGGCTACATCTGTATAACCTCCTCGTTTCTCTCTTTCTCACGTTATAATCCCATAATACGTCCCTCTAATAAAGTTTACTAGCTAATTTTATGAAATAATGTTATCATGTCTTGTAAGGAGTAAATGAAAGAACTTTATCTTTCTCCTCGCTTCCTAAAAACTTTATCGAGAGATTGCGTAGCGTGGGGACTAGAAGCCGTAGATAATTACAGAGACGCAGCTCGAATTTTATCTACTTAGGCTTAAGGTTTGATGATAGGAAGTTGAAAGAAACATTCGCGGAAAAAGTAGCAAGGGTTTAGGAATCAATCCGTTCAATCCCATAGGATTGCGAATATATATTCATCAATCCTCACTAAGTCACTACTACTTAGTTTACTATGTTACGTGGAAAAACAACACGGGGAAGAGAGTTGAGTGCGACTGCGAGTCGAAATTCACGAAATAGAAGTTCAAAGTTGAAACCTATTTAATTCGCAACCACCAAAAAGTTTAAGGAGTTCCTACTTGGAGTTAGTAAATCTCTAGCACTCCTTGCGGGGCTTCATCCACTGGCAATGTAATAAGCAAAATTTAATGAAACGCTGAAATTGGGTCAAGACAACTCGAAAAGTACTAAATGCACAGAAGCTGTGAAACAAACAGGAAAATCTCAATTTTCTACGACATGTAGCATGCATCTATAGCCCTATAATATATGATAAAGGTACTTACATACAGCCAAAGCCGAAATTGAATGAGAAAATTAAGCCAGTAACCATTCATCTTACAAGACTTTGATAAAGAAACTGGTGGTTGGAAGTCACTTGGGATGCAGCAAATGTTATTAGATTTTAAAACAGCCAATAAGACTTGTTTTGCCATTGTCAACTTTGCCGAGCAAAAGAAATACTTAGACATTGCTATAGATGTAAGCAGTTCTGATTTCAGACAGAATGACAAGCCAGATAAGCCATTTCTCTATCGTATAATTAGGTTATGCTTCCTACGCAACCAAAATAAATGTAAATAGCGACTCCTGGCTCCCCGTCTACTCAATTCGAGTGAGACGTACACAATACAAATGCTGAATTAGTATGCCATGTGCTCTCCAGTGCAACCCAGTGGAAAGCTGAGACACAAAACGAAAAATCTACCTGGCTGAGATGTATTTATTTGCGAGAGCGAGTACGAGTGTACCAGTACATCACCGAATGGTAAAACTAATGACGCCTACAGAATTTGTTTGACGTATTATGATGTGACAAAATCCATATCTGCAAGCCTTTCCTCTTATTCATACTGAACACAAATGAGATGTGTTCGATGGTGTAAATGACAGAATTATAATGAAAGTTTCCAGCCAACATTATTCTCCACCAACAAATGTTGCATTAACATTTGTCAAATCCATGCAAGTTCTACCTAATTCCCTAAGCTGGCTGAATGGAAGCTTGTTGCTATTCCAGCTACCCTTATCCTTCCCGTTTATTAGTAATACCCTTCTTAATACGGCTAATAGCATTAAATAATCTTTCTAACCAAACGTGCAAATAAATACCTTTTATTATCCAAATGTGAAAGGAAAAGGCTATAATAAGACTTCATTAATTCTGCCAATTGCTGTAAATGCTGTAACAATAGCAATCCCTAGGCTAACTTTATCTATCCCAAACTCTTCACGTTCACTTCACCACATCACCATTCCTGTCACTTTCATTCATTTACTAGAAGAGTTAGCTCGCTCGTTGCGGTCTTCCGGAAACGGTTTTTATGATACGAGTACCATGTAATTTGCAAAAATTATCCCATTAAAAAGTTAGCAGAGAAAATAATATAGAAATTCAAAAATGCTCAATGCAGCCTCCTGCTGGCCCCAAATACTCGGTTTTTCAAACCGGTCAATCAATACTCAATTCCATAGGGCATACCTTACCTAGTTATTCAAGTCCTCGTTATATTGTACTATTTATAATTACTAATTATGACTATTGTTAGCCGTCTTAGCAGGGCCGGCTAAGGTGTGGACAGGACATTATACCGTCAGTTGCTTCACAATAATATCTGAAGACGAAGGAAGAAAAATTCTAACTCCAAGAAGGTATTTGGCGCATTCTTCTGTCTTAAAATTAGAGGCAGTTGAATTTAGCGAAAAGTTCTCTATTCCAAAGGCAAGTATGAAGTATAACGTTGACCGTAAATGAGACTAATTTATGATGACTTAATTTATGATGACTTACTTAACTTATCTATGATGACTTAGGTACTTAATTTATGATGAACTAATATTACTCCTTCTTTGATATAAAATATTTTGCCTTCGAAATTTAAATCCCCATTGACGCAGTAATGCCCCCCTGGGGAATAATTGTATCTTTTTTGCGGCGAAATAAATGCTTG
>JABASI010006722.1:0-10555 GCA_019776505.1 Tomocerus nigrus
TAAATTACGAACACGATCCCCTGATCGCATTATTTTGGGATATATGTGGATCAGTTATTTTAACTCATTGACAAACTTGCAAAATAAAAAGTAATTGGCATATAAATTAACAATTTAATATTTTAAAAAGTTTTTCAGGTAATTAAATAAATTAATTTAAAAAATTCTTTCTCTTTAAATAAAGTTTTTTTCGCTGACTTCTGAATTATTTGTGATTTATAGATGATTTTGGTTTTGATTTTGTTTGGTTTTGGCATTTTGTAATAAACCTTTGTCTGATAACATAATATCATATAGAACAATGAATATCCAAAAGATTCTTAAACTTTTGTTACGAATTCAAGTCAAGCGAATCTCTTGTTAAATTATGCGACCCAAGCAGGAAACCCGACCCCCACTCACCCTCCGGCTTTTGTATGGATGCCACCTTCATCATTTACCTGGCTACGTGCCTGTTGGAAGGTAAAAACATTTTCCAAAAGGCATGACATAAATCTACGACTGTTATTAGTGTCCCTGTTACCCGTCGAAAGATTTCCTCTAGGTTGCTTTTACTACGTTGATCACCGTCTAAATTATATTTCTTTTTAATTATATTTCCACTTTAATTTTTACTTGATATATACATTTTATTCATTTTTACCTAATTACCTTTTTAATTATATTTATATGGTACCAATCTATGTTCATTATGATGTCTGTTTTTTTGTAGCACACTTGCTGCTTGCTACCAATAAAGCCGCAAGGTTCTATACTACGTAAATAGTTTTAACTATTATAATATACTTCTATACCAGGAATTAAAAACCCAAGTATTATATTTTGAGATATTAAAAGTGTACCTACATAATAGAATTTGACAAAAAAGGTCAGGAATATATTTATTTTTTAATTGATTTAATGCCTAAATTTTCAAATTATTAGCAATAATAAAAGGTGCATTCTATCTGTCATCGCCCTTTAGCTGAGAACCAAGTGACCTAGTAATTGTTTTGTAGCCCTGAATATATACATATATACTTACCGGTTATCTTAGAGGCTCCCTCCTTATTGTAGGGGTGCTTATTTGGACTTTGATAATAATAAATGCTACAAGTATTGATATTTATAGAAACCGCATCAGCAATAAGTGGGGAGGAGGATTATATAACTAACCAGGACAGAGCAGACACTAAATAGACACGGCAGTCATTCCTGGTGGTTGCACAAAGGACAGGATGACATACTGCTGCCCTCGGACAGCGAAGATATGGACGTTGTTGACTGAACCGATGGAAATAGCCCTTTCCTCCGATGAGGAAAATTAAACTTCAACTAAATTTTTCCTTTAATTCTACATACATAATTTTACATTTTTTCGTATTGTCATTTTAATAAACATTAGCTCAACTCAGAGGGATCGCAAACTTCAGAAATCTCAAAATCGCAATCTAGTCGCGCATGTGCTGTATTATTTTGCAAATATGCACTGGAACTAGCCTGAGTTGATTTTGCAAATCTAAGCAGCAATTAAACATCGAACATAATAAACTTTTATAGAAAAAATGTCCAATTCCATTAGTAGTCATAGCAATATCAAACTCAACTAACCTGCAGGTAGAAATAACTAATAGAGATGATAATAAAAAAGATATGCATACCAAATGAGATGAGATCGCAAAAATAAACATGCCTTTTCAACTCGCAACTTTGCGATTGAATTGCAAATGCCTAGGCCAATGGAATGCCTCTATTTCGTTCAAAACAGTTGCCGCCTTCGCAATTGTTTGCAAATGCGCAAATTTGCAATTTTTCAAATTTGCGAGCCCTACTCTGAGTTTGCATATTTACTGCTTCACTGCTTGAGAATTAATTCCCCGAATCGAAATAATTCCCCACACGGCATTTCGCACAATATTTCCCAGGCTTTGAAACAATAATTCCCAGGGGTGTTATTTTGAAAAATACGGATATCCCATAATACATAGTATGTATGTAATGTGAGAATGATCTCTTACCCGGCTTTATTGTCGTCTGGTACAACGACTAACTCCAATTTATGCAGCTGAAGACTTAACATTCTTTTAGAAGATGTTATTCTCCGTTCCATCGAATCTTAGCATTTAATTTCCATCAGAAATACAATTTATTTTATTTTAAAAAGATGGCAATATATGGGGGTTAGATTGAATTATTTGAAAGAAATAATGCCGTAAGAGGACATCGACCTACAAATAAAGTTTTGCAGTTTAAACATTAGCAACCCAATTTAATGTTTCAGATTTAATTTAATATTTTAATTTTTACATAACAGAAATTCACTTTAGGCGATGATTACGGAAAATTTTGAAATTTATCTGGTTTCCTGCACTCTCCAATTTTAATAATTTTCATAATTTTTATAATATTTGATAGTTTACGATCTTGAACGATGGATTATTATTTAGACTGCACAATATTTACCGTAGGTAAACTTAGCCGACAGCTGGCCTATAGCGGGCGTAAACTTAGGCAACTAGCCGACAGCCGGCGTAAACTTAGCCGACTAGCTGACAGAAAATGTAAACTCAGCCGACAGCCATCAAATTCAAAAAACTTTCAAGTAGGCCCAAATATCACCCCCCCCCCCCCCAGTATGTTTCCAGTCGCCTCAATTGTGTCTTAAATCGACTGAAGTCTGTTTCAAGTTATTAGGACTTTAAAAAGGCAAAATTTCAAAATAAAGCCAGCCAACTATCCGACAGACGAAGTAAACCTGCCCGACAGCCAACGTAAACTCAACCGACTAGCCGAAAGAAAACGTTAAATCAACCGACTAGCCAAAGGAAACAGTAAATTCTACCGACCAGCCGACAAAAAATGTAAACTCATCCGATAGCCGACAGCCATCAAATTCAAAACATTTTATAGTGGCCCCAAATGTCATCCCCAAGTATGTTTCAATTCGCCCAAAATGTATTTATTCGTCGTTCCAAGTGTGTTTCCAGTCACCCCAAGTGTGCTTTAATCTGCCTAAAGTGTCTTCTATCTAACTCACTCTAAGTGTGCTTCAACTCGCCCCAATTGTGCTTCAACTTATTCCAAGTGGGTTTCAAGTTTCAACCGCCCCAGTTCATAATTTGCTGATTTTTTATTTAATTTTTAATAATTTAATTTTAAGTTAGTATAGTGACATTTGAAATGTCAGTGGTTGTTGATTGTTGGCTTTTACAAACGAAACAACGACTATGATTGCAATGCAATAGAATCGAAAAACATGTCCAAATATTTATGTGGCATTCATTTAAATCCTCCTGAAATTAATGTAATATGTAATAGCCACTGAAAACTTAGGTTTGTTTTTTGGAGCAAGATAATGTAACATGAATTCGATGTGATGAATGAGGCAAACAAAACTGAAAATGCGAACGCATCAAACTTGAAGCATTACAACGAATCGTTTGTTAGCAAATAATGTAGAATAACCAAAAATATACTGCCTACTTATTCACAGGCAATTGTCGTAATAAAATAATAATCTACGATTTCATATCAGTATTGCTGTCATTTATTTCTCAGAGATGTTTCCAATCGTCAAATATTTTACTGCATCCAAATGTATTTTTTGATACAGTGATCATTGAATGCCAATAATTTTAGCTGCCCACAGTAAAAAGATGAAAACACAAGGCCAATGGCCTACCGCGGGTTTAGATACGAAGGTTACCAACATTTTTATTTCCAATAAACAGTCTCACAATAAAAATTGATCCTCATTTCTACTGCTAATTCGCCATCCAGCCCTACAGAAAAATTTCCAGGTTGGACGAATCAATAAGGTCACCTCCACACAATAATCTACGTATCTTTGTCATTCTAGGAATCATTTGTTGACATAGGTAAGCCGAATAGGAAGAGGTTCTTAGTTCTTAGTAGCCTGGCGTCACGAAGTGCTGACCGACTTTATCGTCCTCTCTGCTTCTACGAAAACGGTCAAACAACAAAATACCCTGGCTGTGAGTTCCGTTAGAGAAGTAGCAAAAGACGTCACTAACCCGCAGGTTTATTGGCGCACCATGACCCGAATGAATTTTATTTTGTACCCCAATAGCACAAAACAATATCAAGTCGCTAACTAAGTCAACGTTTAGTCGTTCATACTCATACATAACTGTAGTCGTTAGTCGTTGTGCATCATTTATTCACTCTTTTTCCTGCTTTAACGCTTTGCCTTTCTTCTCTCTTTGTTCTTAGCTCTCTTTTGTTTTGAACTTGTCGCTGCTAACTACTTCACGAGGTTATCTACCCGTGGTTTATCGATTGAGTTTGGCTGAGGAGGAATGGGCCCATCTTTTCTGTTTCTCTCACTTTGGCACTACACTTGCTAGTTCATAGTATCTTTTTAGTAGTGCGTAGAAATTTTGCTCTGCGAAAATTTGTAACATTAATAAAGGTTATACTATACTGTAGAAGAAAAGTGACGTCACTATAAATGTTATAAATGCCTCAACATACATTTCCCAATAAATGATAAATTATAAATCGTATAAACTCTATACATGTTATAAATTTTCGCAGCGCAAACTTTCTAGAAGTCATACGTATTTGACTTGTCTATATATAAATTTTTCAAGTAACACATTCCTTTACGCCTCATAGTGCGGACATTTCAAGAGAAAATGAAATGCATTTTCATTTCTTTGTACATTGCAGATTGAGGTTGGGTTATTTTGAACTTGTCGCTGCTAACAACTTAATGAGGCGATGTACACGTGTATTATCGATTGACTTTGGCTGAGAAGGAATGAGACCATCTTCTCTGGATCACTTCACTTGCTAGCTGACACTCGAGTGATATTAAATGCAAAATGTTTTTCAACTCCTTTGCATCTTTGTTCATTTTTGTTGTTGACCTTCAAAGAGCGACGTGTATCCCCAATTTATTTTTCTACAGACAATGCGACTTTAACCTCGTCGCCTCACCGAATTCTTTTTGGGCCTCTAACTTTTTGGCCCAAAATCAACACGGACAACCATGGACGGTGGCTACTCCAAATTACGACAAATCTCGCTTCCGACGGGATGAAGATGACCCCAGAGATTTGTCAAAGAATTCCTGCACAGTGAATATTCTCATGGAGGGCATACACGACGATTCGGCCTGGTACCTGAAGAAAATGCTTGGGAGAGAAATAAATCGTCGTCCTTCTGCATTCATTCTTCTCTACGACAAAACTGAACCGGATATTGAGAAACAAAGGTGGACCCAGCCACTCAGTGTGGTGTTGGTGAGTCCGCTGTTCATCGTCGTCGTCGACAACGAGACTCATCATTCCGTTTACACCGGACACCTCTACACAAAGTGGCCACTGACTTTGGACGTCTTAATGGATAGGAAGATAACGGATGGAGAAAAGTGGGAAAGAGTTTGGTTCTCTCTGAATGGACATCTCAACGGAATGGTCATTCCTGGAGTAGATGTTTATTCTCCCTTTGAATACGTGAGAACATGGTCGGAATGCGGTGAGTCTGTCTACTCTCAGATAAAAAGTTCCCCTATTCCATGTCGATCCACCTACACGGCGGTTGAGACAATGGCCAATAAATTAAACTTTACTGCAGTATACGGAAACAATTTTGAAATGGTCGAATCAAAGCAACGCTGTGGACTGATTGAGATGTTGACAGCGCGCCAGGACACGTTCGCTGAAAGTTCTCTGTGGACGACATTTACAGAAACCTCTGAGGATATAATTCCCTACTACTGTGAGCCCAGCTCCGAATTCCTCGATGTCCCGTTGACGGTTTTGGTGCAGAGAACTTTCGACGGGCCTTGCTGGCTCCTCATCTTCTCTCTCTTTCCACTTTCATTTTTGGTGTTGGCCGTGACAACGACGGGTTCCTCCACCCGCCAAAAACTTAATTGGATCTTCATGTCCTTGGTCAAGGTCCTTCTGGACCAAGAAGTTCCGTTCAACAGGAAAAGGAGTCTCTACTTGCTAGTCATCCTGGCGGGATTCCACACTACCATTCAGTACGGGACATACATCACCAGCGAAATTATTGCCCCGGCGGACAGAAAACAATTTCAAAATTTTAAAGATCTTATCGAAAATGGCCACAAGGTATTACGGCTTATTGACGCGCGAAATAATATAGACAATAAGTGGCCGGAAGTGTTTGAGATGTTGGATAAAATGAAATCAAGCGATCACATCTATGACTGGAAAATAGAAAGACCAAGTGAAACCTTTGGGAAAGTTGGAATATCTCACGCTGAAGTAGCAGCCAGAGTGCTGGCGAATTATTCCATGAAAGTATTTGATCTCTCTCTTAAGGACTATGGCCAGTACATAGTACCGACACTACCGAAAAAATATTCACTCGACGGAGTTTGCCTGACTACTAAAGAAATGGCATTCACAACGCCCTTGAGTTATGTTTTTAATTGGTGTTATCGTCACAAATTTCTGGCGTATTTCCAGCGGATGCAGGAGAAAGGATTCTTAAATCTTTGGTCTGAGCAACGACTTTTCTTTGACCTTCTCCCACTCAAGCAATCCAATTCAAAATCGAAGCACGACGAGATGCAGCCCGGGGGTATCAACTTGTACATGAAAATTCACACAATTTTTCTTTTGTGTGGCTATCTCCTCCTCGGCTCTTTCCTTCTCTTCTCCGTTGAGCTTCTTTGGGTGGACATTTCGACAAGATTTCTATCTCCATCCTTCACAATTTTTAGAAACTTAACCGGCTTAGTTAATTCCATTTTCCTCCGGTTTCGCCTACTGTGCCGATTTTTGCACAGAGAAATTCAAAATTTGGTCTGTAATGTTCTTAGTTACTCGTTAGCTCAAACTAGAAATTATGTGTCCAAAATCAAAAACCCTTTTCCATTGCTGAGGTTGAGGTTTAACCTTCTGTCGTCAGATCGTGAAAGAAAGATTGTAAATTCTGTAAATTTCTGATTAACAATTTTGAATAATTTTGTTGACAAAGTGGGAACAGGGTGACATGCTATTCATTCGTGGTCGAGCTTGTAAGAAATCATCCAGAGTCTTGCTAATTTAGATTTGCATTGTTCCATCCCACTCTTTTTTATGTTTTATTATTTTCCATTTTCTCACACGGCTGAGTTGAGTTTAATGAAGCTTAAAATTATAAATTGATTATCATTTTCAATAAATAAAGGCTTTTTATGACGCATGACATGAAAAATAGAAATCTTGCTAGTTTGGCTGGGAAGTTTACTCTCAGGTTAAGGATTTGCCGGCTTGGGAGGGCACACAGTACAAGGTTTTTCACAGGCACAAACGAGTAAGGGCTCCGTTCTTGATTAACAGGGCGGCGGCGGTGGGTTAATCTCATATATGAATAAATTTTTAGCGTATTTTCCATTTTATTAAGACGATAAAACACAATATGACACAATGACCGGTAGTGGCCATACTGGTCACTTTATTTCTTATACAGCCAATCCTCATATAATATCCACCAACGCATCTGACAACGCTTTTACTATGTTAGCCGCAAAATTTGGCGCTTTTGTGTGTGTTATTGAATTAATTTTAATAATTTAAGAATATATAATCCTGTGATGAGGCTACCTAACCAAAGTAATCACTCACCATAGCTTAAACAAATAATGTATTAAACAGTAGACGTTGGTTATGAGCTACTAATTTTTAATTGTATTTTGATAACATAGAAATAAAAAATATTTAAGTGTATATTCATATTCTATGCATCCGATATATCTATTTGTATTAAACGAACGACTTTGCTCATATGTAATGTTAAATGTCATGAAACGTCTTGTAATTATTTATGGATTTAATTCATAAAATTTGTATTTTTTTGCCTTTTGGTTTATAATATGACATTTCCAAACTAGTGGCTTCATTGGTTTGATAGTGGCTAAAATGGTCTAGTGGCTAGCTAACATTTTTGTTGGCCACTAGCGAAAACTACTAAAAGGCAATAGGTAGGCATATGCCTCTTTCATGGAGCTTAATAAGCCACAAAATAAGTAAAAACAATGAAAATACCACTTGTAGGCTATTTTGTCATTGGAACACCATGTTTCGATTAAAATGTCAGTATTAAAAAAGGGTGTAGAAAATATTGTTTGCAGTAAGTTGTGGATTTAAAAGGAGGATTATTTTGGCCACTATCTAGACATGTTGCTGGCTAAAATCTTAAAAAGCCGGCCAATATCAAACACTGGGTTTCAGCAACCAAAGCAATAATGGCAGACCGATGAGAGGGTTACTAATGAAAATCAATAATTCGGCGAGCATTGTTCGTACATAATTCACCAAATAATTATATCTCCTTGCCCTGCCTTGTAAGTAAATATAAACCAAGCAGTAGGTTTTTGTCAATTTTTGATTACTTAGCACCGAAGTGCAGTGGCCCGAACATAACTTCGATGAATACATAACAGATCGAAAAGGGGTTAAATTTTACAGAAGGGGCCTTAATAGATACAAACAGATGTTGGATACTTATCTTAAGTAATTTTTCTTGCAAAGGAAAAAGGGTATCAAAGTATCAAGTTGAAGGATTTTAGATTCAAAGGGAGAAACCGAGTAATGAAAATATAGAGTCACAGTTTTCCTACCTTTCCAACTTCTGTTTTAATTGGTTTTGCAGTGCCCCGTGTGCCTCGTCAAGCAAGCGAGAACGCGCCTTTTATGAATATCGTCCTAAAAGTGCAATACTAATAATAAATACCTACTTATTACTGTACCAAAACTCTTACTATCTTAATTCACACTCACACTCACACCACGTTCGTGACATCAGGTTCATGTCCAAGTCAAACTTTACACTTTACACGATAAACCCAAGATCGGTTGACAGTTGGAATTCGGATACCGAGGAACAGACACAGCAGGTCTTTCCGTTAAAAGTTTTTGGACGATGAAATTTGTATTCATTGCCATTTTTTTGACTCAGCAGCTTCTAACATCTAACAAGCAACAATTTATGACTTATTTAATTTATAATAAAAAAAGGTGACAGGACATGGAAAAATACTGAACCTTGAAAGGAAATATGGAACTCATGGATTGCACTTTGTGCTCCAATAAATACTCACGGGACACAAAAGAAGAAAATTCAGAAATATCAAAAACAAGATTAAACTCAGTTACACGGACAAGGGGTAAAAATAATTCCATTTCACAAAAACGACGGGCAAGCAGTGTCAGCATGTACACATTTTTATTTGTCAACAGTAAAATCATGAATTTATTTCTACGTAATAGTCTATCTATGTATAATACTAAGCAGTATACAATGCTTTATGCCGGACTCCAATATTTTATTCATATATAATGGAAACAATATGCGGATGGTTTACTATATATTTAACAATACGAGAACATAATAGTTTGATTTAAGATGCAAGATAAATCATTTTCCGTGTAATGAAATCAAATTCGAGAAGCACAATAAACACTACTGCTAGGTACTAAAAATTTGTCCTAATATTATTGTTATTGGTTGTTTTTATTTATCAGGTGATGAAACTGCATCATTGGCTCAATTGCAAGTGATATTCTTGTTGAGAAAAATTTTGGAGATACCTCAGGAAATCTGTTGCACTTTCTTGGAAATTTATGGGGATCCTTGTTCATGGATTGACATTTGTGGCTCTTGCTCAGTTTTAATAGAAAACAGCAAACTCATTTTCGATCAGATGACGATGTTGCAGAAGAAGTTCTATACTTTGCAGAAGCAAATGAAAGGCTTAATCTCTCAAGTAGCACCACTTGAAAATTTGGTTGATCAAAGCAAATTAAGAATAAAAATGACAATAATGTCATTTCTTGACCAAGGTAATATGACATGACCGCATCATGGGTTAGGAAATCTATTTTTTACATTGTCATGCATGCACTTGTACTAATTTTATTTATCATTTTGAAATTCTACTTCTAGGACTTGCCAATGTGGCAGTATTGCCTGAGGAGAAGAAGGATCCAAGTGGGCTGGATGAAAGTGGTGACTATCAAGACAATGGTACGTTATTTTTGCGACATGACGACTTAGTAAATCCAATCTATTATGAATCCTGACATTCTTTCGACTCATGGTAGAAGTTAATTCAGTGGAAATTATATACAGTGCAATCAATATTTTCAAAAGTCAACGGCACATTAAATTAAATATTATGGGCTTATTAGGCAGAAATTAATGTCAACTTTTAAACAGGCTCTTCTGATAAGTTCAAAAAATGACATTAATTACAGACATCTCTTCAGATAATTTTTCATGCATTTTTAATTTCAATTTCATACGGAAAAGGTTTATAGCGTATAAAAAAGTCACTTTACTGCAGTAAAATATATTTTGTAGCATTGCGAGTATTAGAGGCTCTTGATAAATATTGACAGAATGTGTCTTGATCCTGGTATGTTAGGTACCATGATCTCCACACGGATGGGACTCAGATGGTAGACTTTGAATAGGTAGGTGAGGAGGATAGGTAGATGAGGACGAAAAGGACTAAAAATATAAGTATCAGGCTGGTATCGAAACCAGCATCTACGAGAATCCGGCTCGTCGCCCTACCATTAGACTACTGATA
>JABASI010006723.1:0-10552 GCA_019776505.1 Tomocerus nigrus
CAGTTTACATGACTAAAAAAGTATTTCATGGGAGCATTTTACATGGTGTAAATAACATTCACATCTACCGCTACTTTTTTACATTCTTTTTTACAAAGGTTTATTGCATCTGCATCCTACAAGAACCATTACAGTTACAACTTACAACACAACTACTACATGTAATGCAATACATAACATTCAATGACAATGGAAAAGTACTAATGTTAACATTAACAATCGTGATAATCGTGAATGAAAATTGCAAGCAAATAACTAATCTACTAGTATACTAATGAACTTTTATTACAATTATCTACAGTAATTGGATGTGTATATATTCTTTTAACCAACTGAATTCATTTTCCAAAATGTCCTGCAACCATTACATTACCTTTTGAACATTAAATAGTGGGAAAAGTTTCAGGATTCCAAAAACGAGTTTTACCCTTTATAATGGTAATACCGAGATAATTGCGATAAATTGTGTACAGGAAACGTACAATTTCTACTTACTAGGTACCTAATTAATAATAATAATATAATAATAATATGGTTATTCAAAGCTATTAGTTTTAACATGATAAAAACGATGTGACCAAGTGATGTAATAATTGCTGAAACATTAGAACGGAAAATATTTACTAGAAAAAATGTGTGCTTTGGTTTGTTTCATTTGTTTATGCTAATGTTATCTTGTAAATGTAACAAGTGCATAAGAACAAATCTGTTTTTATAAAAAATATTCGACGCTAGACCAGAGGGTAGAATAAACTACAGTTCAAAGGAATAATTAATTTCATAGTTACGCGAAAGATGTGTATTAGTTCGAAGGAAATATTTATAGCCACTGGAAAAGCAGAACAACAACCCTTGTACCAAACTGTGCATGGGTGAGGAAGGTACAAGGTTCAACAATGGTAGAGTTGCTGTCGAAAGTAGCCTGAAAGGTTAGTGAAGTGAAGAAAAGTAAAAGCGAGTATTTTGTCGAGAATAATAAAATATGAGATTGTGCTGGATGTGTGATTCTTGTCTTCTCATCAAACTCCCGTGTAATTATAGGGATTGACTTTCTCGTCATCAACCTAATGCCTTTGCTCTTTCCTTTGCCATTAGTTTTCCCACTCTGTCTCTCCATGTGCTTTCTCTGAAGTGAACTCTCACCCCACACATCCATACCTATTGTAATTGCTCTGTGCAATGCCTCCGCACATCTATAAAACTTATAGGAGAGGAATCTTCAATTGCTCGTGTTCTTGTATAGTTGACTCTCCTCCAACCTCTGAACTGACTGACTGACGGATTCCCTCTCACAGATCCGATCCACACAAACACAATACAATGCACAGTTGGAAGTTAGAAAAGAAGAAAACAGGGAGCAAGGAAAAGGTCATTTTTGTCTCGGAAATGTTGATTACTCTCCGCTCATTTCCTTCTCCTCGCGATTAGCTTGCTGAACATTTGTACTTCTCTCTCTCTCTCTACAGATTCTACACATACTACAATGACAGGTCTATACTTCTACAGAAAAGAAACGTTAAGGACAAGACAAGAAAATCATAGGACAGACACATCACAAAAATAATCTCCGTTAGTTCTCCTCTCCAATAGAAAAGCACTCACACTCTTGTTTGATACTCTCATCCTTATCTGTAGCTATATAAATATAAGCCAACCTACTCTTCAAGTCTTCATACATCTCTACGAGTATAGACCCTTTATCCCATTTCACAGTCGTAGATTTTGTGAGGAGAACAAACAGAGGACATTACATTAGAAACTATTATTGTTGCTCCACCAGCCAATACTGAACTACTTTAGCTACTAACATTAAAGTTAACGAAGGATCATTATTCTTTGTTCAATTTCAGTCTGTAGTCTGTTGTGATCCAATGTTTTGTCTGTATTTGTACTATTGTTCTTTCAGTGCAATTGTTTTGACGAGAACGTTGACAAGGAATACATAAGTATGTTCATTTATATCACAATATTATTAGTGGGATTTGTATTTGTGTTTTGTATTGTATAAATACTAGGGTTTTATGTAATGAAATATAAAGATAAGCATAATATCTACCCTGCTCTGATATTGATTACCCACGTGCTTTTCATTATTGGTTGCATAAAATAATCTCTATATACGAACGTATTGAGCTGCTTACCATTTACCTATTGTTAGGTAAGACAAACATTATTGACATTGCACAAAAGTGTATTATTTAGGTACTCCGTCCGATACGGGTATAAAAATTTACGCTATGTTGCCCCTGAATCCAATGTCATTTCGTTTAGTTTAGCTTGACTAAAGAAGAGTGGAGTTTATTATTAGGAGCAGTCAGCCGAGGAAAGTGGCTGTGATGTTAATGGTAAAGAAGGGTGCACTTATAAGCAAAGTCAACTGAAGTAGAGAGAAAAGTTGCATAGGTGTAGGGTGTAGGTAGACTCATATGATATAGAGTACGTATCTGAATACACACGCATAGTCTGTTTTTGTGCTACTGATGATAATACACACTTCCACTTCAAACTTAACAGAGGCAGGAGAATGTAGCGTCGCTTTTATGCATTTTGTCATTTAAAGTCTACTACCTTTCCTTTTAAACTCTAATGGAATGGAAGATTTTACGGATTTGATTTGCATAATTTGACTAGCAGATTGCTCTCGGAATAAAATAGGGCTTGTCAAATTAATTTTCAACATGTATATGTAGTAGTTCTTTAAAGGGTTGCTTCTATTTTCTCCTGGTGAATTCACTCTTGTCCTGGTATATTTAGAATTTAGAATTGTAGATTCTTCTGTATATGGTAAATGGTGAGATGACAATGAAAGAATATTCAACTGCTCGAACGGCAGTAGCTAATAATTAAGGGGACGACACGACAAAGAGTTCATAATAGTATCAAGTTAGCGGAATAGGCACAATAGCTATTTAGTATCATGACGCTTATATACAGGAAATTCTAGCGGAAATAACTCTGTTGAAACCTATGGAATATAATTTAGCAGAACTTGTGCCCAATAATATCATATCATCTATTTCTGGGTTTGAGGAGATCTCATATTAGTCATATAAGGATTAGATACTTTATA
Organism: Tomocerus nigrus; assembly: GCA_019776505.1. Taxonomy (NCBI): domain Eukaryota; kingdom Metazoa; phylum Arthropoda; class Collembola; order Entomobryomorpha; family Tomoceridae; genus Tomocerus; species Tomocerus nigrus. The sequence goes on from JABASI010006723.1 coordinate 3,071, forward strand.
TATGTAGTATAAGGTACCTATATCTATAAAATGTGCTTGTATATCTGTAAATCTGTATTTCGAAGATAGAATCGTATTTGCACAGAGAAATGAATGGAATACATAGAGAGAGAGACAGAGTAATAATAGGTCAGCCCATGTTGAGCCTGTCATATAAGAGGGCAGAGGCTATTTAGGAAGAAAATTAAAACGTGAGCCCTGTGACTGTGAGTGAGTAATCCTCTAAGGCCTCCTGGACTGCTCGCACTGAACGAAATGGGACGGGCAAAGGACTAAAGGACCCGAGGCGTTAATTTAATTCGTAATTTGAGTGTGGGTGAGAAAAACTAATGATATTTTTACTCTGTGGAGTTAGTGTATTATCTTCGAAGGGCTACACAGCTATAATATGCGTTGATGGATGTGTTCGACAGATGGTAATAACGATGCCTTAAGGGATTTTCAAGGGATCTGTGCACAATGTAGTAAAAATGAATCTACTGTCAAACTGCGTTTAGCTTTACGGGCACCCTTCATAAAGCACCGTTCATGTATCAATGCTATTTATGTACGGACTGCAGATACACCACCAATGGAGATAGGATCTGAATCTGACTAGTGCATAGGGAAATATGCAGATGAATTCTTTGCCAGTAAATTCCATTTTCTGTAGCTCAGTGCCCTAGTGACTCCCATACGAATATGACCGAGTCAATTTATTTTTTTTTGAATTGTAATCTTACGGATTAAGCGTCCCAGCATTTTAATGGAGAGATTCTGATTGCATTGATCAGAATCGTTGTAGTACGCTTTAGTCATAAAATGTATTGATAGATTATTATCATTGCCGATAAGAAAAGTAGGAAAATTAATGTTTAAGAATAAATATATAGGTTTGGTTCATATAATGGCATGTAGCTTTTAAGGTACTGCTTTACTGAGTTTCATTCATCCAGAGCTTGAACCGTCGTACGATAATTACGGAGAGTATTGTTAATGACTCATTGAAATTTTTAAGTACCTAATCGCATTATTATTAATTATTAAAAGATTATTGAAGCTTACAAAATAGTAATCATTACATGCTTGTATGTATTTATTGCAGTATATTCCGAAGCTTTTGTTCAAACCACAATCTATCCCCACTAATTTGTAAGTAAATATTTTGGAAATTATGCGCAGAAAGTAACTCAAGCGCTAGAGTACATGTCTCGTCGACTATTTACATGCACACAAGTTTACCAGCACAATTAATTAATTATGCTTTATTATGGGTACCTATACCTATTATGTAGTTCGGCAGTTAGTACTTTGTAGATAAAACCAATCTGCATGGCCTAAAAAGGTGCATTAAATCCTTGAAGTAACAATTGACATATGGATATAATATCGATAAAGGGTATAAATAGATAGGTTACATAAGTATTAATAACTGTCCGAATAATGACAATCCTGACAGCATGCCTCTTCAGTTTTGAGTGTGAAAGATAAAAATTGAGTATTTTAGCCTTGGGCCTGACATGCATGCTACTAATGATTTGATTCCTTGAATAATTAAATCATAATAAAAAGTAAATCGTCTGGACATAAGTAAGCAGATCGCAGAAACTTTTTACACGCATGCACAGTGTTGAATACCTGCATTAAAATGAAAGTTCGCATTGGAAATATTGTGGTTTTTTCACTACTCTTTTGTTCCAGTTTTATAAATTCTAGTCCTCTGGAAAAAGTTAAGATTATCAGAAAACAGAATAGTATTCCAGATCTTATTGACGTTGATATTCAAGCATTCGGTAGAGGACACAATCTTAAACTTCAAAAGCCAGGTATGTCGATCAATACAATTTGAGGGGTTTACACAACGGTTACCACTCATAGCTCATAGTTGAATTCAAATATATTCTCAGAGAGAAAATACCATTTCCCTTTGCGGTGGGGTTATATTACATTAGTAAATAAAGTAGGTATACCTAGTTAAAGTTAGTGGGGCCTTATTAATCAATACTTAATTTTGTCACTTTATTCATCAATAAATGTATAAAGTGCTATGCATGTACAAAATTCTTTTTGCATAATGATCTAGGGTCCCCGATTCTAAGCGAATCATTCAAGTTTCTCATAGCGGATGTAGATGAAAATGGAAAAACTGTATTTAGAGATGCTTCGCCATCCAAGGAGACTCTAAAGAACATTGAAAATAAAATTCATATCGACCCAGAATTAAATGCAGCCGTTAGTGTTATTAAAGACGGAGAAAACTTGCGACTGGTACTATTCGATTCGAAATCAGAATATATTTATTATTTCAGTTTATGTATAACCAGCTTCTTTGTAGTTGTATAAATAATAATTTTATAATGATAGGATATGACATGACTATCCGATGTTGTCAGAAGCTGTAACGTAGTTGGTAGTTGTTCTTGTTACTCAGTTTACCTAATAATATGATATTATATTTCAAACAGAATGGCATTGTGGATTCATTTGCTATCTCTCATCAAGACAATGACCACTTTGTAGTTCCCCACTCCTCAAATCTCAAATTGGACTATGGTAATAATATTATACTTCAATAAGTTATTATATGTGCTACACTATTATTTGTGTTTGCGTTATGATAAGGCTAAGTACTTTGAGACACAAAATCGATTTCTAAAACATTCATTTGTACTGATCAGTTGACCTAAAACGGAATCTGACCCAATCCAGTAATGACCAGTCTACTCAGGCAACGGGAGAAGTTGAACTGTTTTTGGTGATCGACTACGTCAAGTACCAAGTTACATTTGGCGGTGACGTTAATGCATTAGCAGATTATCTTGCGGTTTTCTTCCATGCTGTTAACAATCGCTACGCTACGACAAGTGATCCTGGAGTGTCATTCAGAGTTTCCGGAGCTGCAGCTTTTCCAGTATGTATCCAATGTAGCATAATGGGAAAAAGATTGTTCATTAAATGTGACTTTCTTTTAAGACCACTTTTTAAATCATTTACTTTTAGTCCCGGGAAGCCCAGAACTTTATTGAAGTTGCGAAAATTCCTAATTCAAACTCATACGATTCGGGTAGAGTCCTAGACGGATTTGGCGAATGGCTCTTTGCAAATTTAGGAACATCGCCGAGACACGATTTAGGAGTTTTGATTACAGAAGAAGACATGAATGGTGTTGGAGGACTTGCATGGATGAATGCCGCTTGTTGGGTTACTGAAGGCAAAGAACTGGCCTCTTCCCTAAATGTAGACCAGGGACGAGCCTGGCGAGGAGTCTTTGTTGTCGCTCATGAAATCGGACACAAGTATAATATGACATTGAATTTCATAAAGCCCTCTCTTTGCAAAAAACTTGTTGCGAATTTAATGAATTAAACAATTAATAATGTCTTAGTTTGGGAGCTCCACATGATGGAGATGATGGAGACGGTAGAGACTGCCCAGGTGAAGATGGTTTTCTCATGGGTGACACAGCTAGACCCAATCATAACAAATATTACATGTCTGAATGCACCAAAAGGACCATAAACAGATTTCTCAAGTAAAAATGATTCCACTTTGCAATTTAGCATGTTTATACGGTTATCAAAAGTGGACATGTAAATAATAATCTAATATTGTGCATTGAATAGTACCGAAAACTCTGCGTGTCTGCGATCTTGGCAAGCTGACGGTCACTGGGATTTAGGAAGAGATGACCCAGGTCACAGGATGGATATGACTGGACAGTGTAAAATCTGGACTGGCATTGATTCCGCTTCAGTAGTTCCTGACAGAGACCCAAATGAATTGTGCAAAAATTTGATTTGTTGGTGGCCTGATGTTTCCGGAGATTTCATGTGGGTCCAGACAATGAACTTGCCACCCGGTGACAATTCCCCATGCGGAAATGGAGGGGTAATACAACACATGATTTATATCCACTTATATATTTTTCTCAAACGATTCGGTAAATATATAAGACCCTTACTAAAATCAGCATTTTTATAATCTTTCAGCGTTGCTGGCTTGGAAATTGTGTTTAAACATCAATTATAATTAATGATAAGTATTGGATTGGATAGGAAGACTATGTAATTAGTACCATTACACTTGAGGTAAGTCTGGTAAGCAATGGCAAATACAACGGTTAATTAAAGTTGTTTTTAAGATTGAAGAGGCTTCAAATCACCTATGCAGTTAATTCATATATATTTAATACTTGAGTGTAATTTTTGGCAATAGGAATTAAATCAATAATAAAATATATTAAATTAATAGATTCTGGTGCATCATCGGTTTGTATGAGTAGGTAAGCCTGTACAGTCGAGATTCATTGCATTGAAAGATTGGATAAATGGCATGATCATGTCTTTCGTTTAGCCCCGCATTTAATGCATTATAGGCTAAGAATTAAACAGTTGTTAACTATTGGTCATTTATATTATTGTGTAACATGTGTGTCTACTCTCTTCACTTCCTTCGTTACTTTATTGCAGTAGATGATGATGAGTAGGAAATCCCTTATAGCTTTCCCCACTCACCAACTTTCCCTGCTGTCCTTGCCTTAGTGCTAAAGAGCAGGCAGGATGGAAGTAAGTAATGCTGATGATGATGACACTTCTTGACTCCCTATTACAACTAATAATACATCTGGATAACACCAAGAAAAAAAGTCAAGTTGAGACTCACTAGATTAGTAGGCTCTTGTTGGAAAAGTGCGGGTGCGAGAGAAAGGCAGGGAACTAACGGACAGAATGTCGGAGGGGAGGAATTCGGGACTGCGAGCACTGTGTATAAGATGTACCCATACTGACGCTACTGCTATTCTTTATATAATGAAAAGCAGAATGCAGGGAGAGGAACAAGTTCAGGGTACATGAGAAAGTAGAAAAGAAAGTAATGCTCGTTCTTGTTCCAGCTCCGCTACATAACGTCAATAGCTAAAAGAAGGAATGAGTTTGTTTGAGAATAATGGCAGAGGAGATTCCCTGTCATGTGTAGAGATATAGAAAAGTGCGTAGCCACTTTAGGCACAGCCAGGTCCACTACAGATTGAGAAAGCACTTGGGGTTGCTTTTAAGACTATTGTCTCATAGTGCACATACATATTAGATATTAGAGGAAAGTAAATAAGTAGGTGCTATACAGCTGGGCAATAAATGTAGTACTACGGCAGAAAGTATGTACAGCATGACAAGAGCAAGAAATCTTTCCTACGAGCAGAGCAGATCAGAGGAGGAGGGAAGAGAAAAAGTTGGAGAAAAAAGTTAATCATAATTCTGATCACACGGAGGCCATATCACATTTCCGCGTGTATTTCCACTGGAAAAGTTGAGTTGAGCCGAGCTAAGGCAACCTACTGACATAAGTTAGCTAACCATCCCCTCTTTCTCTTCCCTTGGCTTACCTTTTAGCCCTGGAGAAAGCAACGACGCATTTTCCCCATATCTAAGGCTTAAGGCTGTGAAAGCATTTTTCAAGTCCCAGTCTTTCATTCATAGTGCGTACAGACAGTAACGTCTTTCATCCTTAGCCTTAGTTATCGCTCTTTGTCACTCCAACTCTAACCACTCATAATTACCAACTCAACTATCTAATGCTAGTAAAGAGCTACCTCGTCTGAATCCTCAAACAGCAATTGTATTCACACATTTCTAGACACAATTCACAAAAAAAAAACACTTGTATCTTTGCCACATTTCATGAGAATTTTCTTGTGACATCTAAAAAATTTACAATTTTTTTTCTTTCATGCATTGTAGAAGTTTTTAATTTATGAAAAGGGATTTTACAAAATTAAACTTAGAAAATAGCGTCTCCAAATTAGGTATGAATTTCACTATAGTTTAAGCTTTGATAATAGGGCTATAGACTTTTCGTCAGATGTCAGTGATATATATCATTAATAAACATGTTATGATGTAATTCATGGAAGGTTCTTAATGCAGAGCTACCCCTTCTTGAGAGAGAAAGCATGTTGCAGTAATGTAAGAAACAGACTCATCCACGTAGGCATCTTCTGGTTGGGTTTTCCCCCATCCCTATCCATCCATTTGCTTCGTCCATTCATTCATTCAATAGTGGTGCATGGTGGTTGCTTCTCTTCTGTTTCTTCAGGAGTTTTCCATTAAAAGCCCTAATTTTACGTAACGACAAGACAGGCTTGTTTTCCACTTTGGTTCCTGTCCTCCGTTTTCTGTGTCTTCCTTCCCCCGACGACAACTGACTTCAAATTGAGGAATTAAATCCAACCAGTTTGACAATATTAGCATTCGATATGCAAAGCCACACTTTGCATGCACCCGAGGCAAAGCTTTGCCGACTCCTTCTCTCTCCTATAAAATCTACTAATACTCTCTCATAGCCACTCAACCCTGGCAAATCACTTTCTCCATAGTCAATGCATGGAGTTTCTCCTGTGGACCACACCATACAGATACATTATAGATAGAGACACGAGGAACACATGCTTTATAGTGGTGTGTATGGGATGAAACCAAAGAGAATCCCCAAGAACAGCATCTTCTGGTACACTGTCACTTTTACGAAGACGCCAAGTTAACCTTAGGGAAACATAAGGAAGAGAAGAAGACAGTTAAAATACAAAGTATAGAAAACAGTGTAGGAGAAGTGGAGAGTGTTATATAGTGCCCGGGTAATAAGTACACTGTAAAATACTAAATAGAGCCAATGCACCAGGAACTGTTGGAATCAAATGATAGAAATGCATAGGGAAGAGGAGAAAAGGAGAATCTTTGCTTAGACCAACTATCGCTGTTTGTATTCAGTCTTGTTTGTCATTTGTCTTTTATTGAAGATTTCGCCTACCCTTCCCTTGCAATAATATTAGCTTTTATTCCTTCCGTTGAATTGTGGATTTTCTACCCCTTGCGGAATATTGCCAATCTTCCCTCCACATCCTGTCCTCCTGGTTTTCCCTTTCCCCTATAACCTTACCTACCTATATATAATAGTAGGCTGAATATGTATAGAGTAGTTGAAACCTTGTGAATGCATAGTTGCGCCTCGACCATTTACGAGATCTATGAAATCAAATGAACAGGCAGATAATTTAAAGTTCTAATTTACTTGTTCCCTTAATTTCTTCGAATCACCATATGTGAGGGCTTAAATTAAAATCGATATTTATGCAATTACAATGTTACGAGTAGTTATAAAGGTGCTGAAGCACTCAGAACAACTTTCACTTCTGGATGCACCCGAGATTAGTATCCAAACCAAATTGAAATGACCCTACTCTCTATTTATAGTCTTGGGGAAAACAGAGAGGAGACGGTTTAAGGACCAGGGTGCTTATGGCTTACAGCTAATCAAATTTTTAACGAGATTAGTTCAGAAGTACTTAATTAGTTACTGCAAGTCTTTAATTGTTAGAATGCAGAATCCTTGATTCGAGCTATGTGTTCCAAGTATGTCCAATGCTAGAAACAATTTTAATTGCTGTTTTTTGAGGATTTGTAAATACATATTTAGACACATATAGTTTTCCGCTGCCAACAACAATTTATA
>JABASI010006724.1:0-10548 GCA_019776505.1 Tomocerus nigrus
TTCTTGGGTGTAGTGTACTGAAGACTCTCTACCTACTTTTCGACTGTCCCATCGCTCGACCCAAAACCGGCTTATTGATCTCGAGAAAGGATTAACGAAAAGCTTTAGTGGCAGAAGCGCCCAAACCCGAATATGAATACCTAAGATGATATCAATGGTTTAATAGAAATCGGTTAAATAGATAAGTTGATTAGCTGAAATAGGCCCTCATTGCTTTTACTTAAGACTTTCTTACTTACAATAGTCACTAGTTAGTGGGATATACAATACAATCTTAATAGCATTTTCCATATTTTGTTGAATTGCTCCAGACATGTAGATGTAGCAGCTAATGTAGCGCTAAGTGCTATGCACCAATTATTGAATTGCTTTCCTGTCATATTATGTACCTAGATCACTGTACAAAGAGTTAGCAATGGATGTCATACGGATACCGGATACTTACTCTAGATAAGCTGAAGACTTCATAATAAGGAAAGTCGATATTTTCGAAAATTACATTTGAGGCAAAAAGTTGCATACATTACTATAGTCATAGGAAATGTTGTTAACAGTATTTTATAGGCATGGTCTTGGATGAGCAAAATATTTCTTTAATTCTTTTGATATCTGTTGCATTCATTTACAGATTACAAGTGTACACAATTTTCCCAAATTATAGGTGTACATAATTACACATTGTATACCTACTCCAGATATAAAGTTTTTATTGGTAGAATTGTAGAATTGTAACATTGTAATTCATGAAAGAATGATAGATTACTGACAGCACTTAAATATTTATGTAGGTATCCAAAAGTTTCATTTTTTTAGGAATGAACACAAAACGCAGAGTAAGTTATACACACTTAACAAAAAAGTTAATGTATTATGCCCGTATTAAAATTTATGTTTGTGATAGAATGCACAAATACTTAATTTGTACATTTGAATTCAAGTGTCAAGTGGATAGTGCGTCAATTTATGCATTTGTACAGAATAAAGTATTTGCGATGCATTTTGCATTACTAAAGGTCGAAGTACATAATATGCAGCTATCCAATAATTCTTCCCTTGCCTTGGTTTACCCCTATAAATCCTAAACTCCTAAACTAGAACAGAAAAAGTAAGCAGCTGCCACTGTTCGAAAGATGACATTCCAACTTAAAAATTGATGGATTAGATTTTATCTCCATTTAATCAACCCAGAAAGGTTTTTTTTGTCGGTTAGAAATTATTTGGCTCAGAACTTCTTTTCACAAAGAAATCTTGGAAAGAAAGAAAGTTGGAATGTCCTCTATCGAACAGCAGCAGCTGCTTATTTTTATCTGCTCTAGTTTAGGGGTTATATGCAATGAAACCCAGAGAAGAACTTTTGGATGTCCTTTTGTACACCGAATTAAAGAAAGACGTAGGTATATAAAAGAAATAGGGGTAAATCACAGAGAATTACACAGATCCTTCAGAAATAGCTACAAAACCGATTATAGTGAACAAGATCACACTAACTGAACCTGTATCTAACAATTAATATTATAGATTTGCTAACGTACAGATAGAAGAATTACGCTCATGGACTTAGATCGCGAGCATCCTTTGTTTCACATTCTATTCTCATTTGTTTAAACTCCTTCAATTGTCTTCTATTTATTCAATCTATCATCATTCCCCAATTTATGCATGCTAAGATGTGAAATACCTAATTTATTTATATGAAAGAGATTTATCGATAAAATCGTTTACGACACCTACAATAAAACTCATAAACTTTTTGTTTGAGTAAATTTCATAATTTCAATTCATTCATTTACCCTTGCCTTGTACCAAATGTACACAAGATATACGATGTTTTAATATTAGGTATATTATATATCTGTTTACATACAAACGGTAATGTTTTGCTGTTTACGAATTTGATTAATGTATAATAATGCTATGTTTTTCACAATATTTTTAATCCTGTTTTCTCATATTTATATTTACTGATTCGAATTGCAATTGCGATCTTTGCAATTACATCATTATGTTTTCATAAGAACATTTATCAATTTCTTGTAATCAAAATCATTTAGTACGACATGATTGTTGTACGAAATGGCAAAGTTATGTTGAATTTAGTTCATTGGTGGTCAAATATTGTAGTCAAAGTGAAAACAGTGACATTTTCAGATAAGATTGTAGTATTTGAGTAGTTTGAATACTAATACATAATCTGTAGTTACGTTCGCGGTCGTCTCTAATCAATTCTATAATAATTCTTAGGCTATTCTAAGGTGGTCACCTAGATAGATTTGTGGTACATTTAACACACGTTATACAATATTTTTGTGTACTTCGGTAATGATTGATTTTGAGTAAATTAGAATTGTTTGCGGAGTTGGGAAATTGTCTTGTTTGGTTTAGTGTGGAATGGAATGTTTTGATTAGTATTAAGTCGTAGTGACGACAGTAAACTAAAATAATTCAGACATTAGAGGCGGAGGAGTCTTGGCGTTTAGATCTGTTGACTGCTGAATGGGGTTTGCTGGGCGTGCCGTGTCCGTCATTGGTCGTGTCAGTTGACAATTGTCGAGAAGGTTTTGGCCGATGAGAATTCGAAGAGCCTGCCATGGCCATTCCATTTCCTTCGTGATGAGAAGATCCGCTTCCACCGTCGACATTTGCACTTGCAATAGAAGCCTGACTTCCGCGTCGAGATCGCTGCCCTCCTCCGCTATTTCCCCGTAAAAGTGTCTTGGACCCTTTCAATAAGGACACGTTCATCAAACGAGGGTTTGGTGTATTGAAAATTGTTCTGTTTTCCCGAAAACGTGCTCTGTGAAGATAGCAGAAAAAAATCAATTTTCTTAACAGTTAAAACTAGCCTTATTTCAAAATATGCACACTAAATTAAGCCTGTTTTCAGTTAACATGATGGATTTTGATTTGTAGGTCTTCATGAACATGAACATAACTTTTTCAACATGCTTCAGTAGCTAGTGAGACCAATTTGAAAAACATATATGGGAAATCAATTTCCGTTGGCACTGTGGCACTATCAATGAGATCGCCTCGCCTCTAGGAAACCCGGTTTAATATATCAAGTTCTCAAATACAATGTGTAAGATTGTATAGGATGCATAAGTATAAAAGTATCAGTCAATGTATGCATGCATGTATGTGTTTGTGTATGTATCAATCAATGTACATATGTATGTATGAGATCTTAGACAGTTAAAATCATATGCGTGCATGTACATTCCAGAATGTACATAAAACTCTCATTTTGTTGCTAAGAATGTAATTCATGAAATGGATGAAATATGAGCATGCTACGGAAGGTTGAAAATACTCTGGCATAAGAGTTGTGTGAAGTAGTTCAATGAATTATTAGCTCTACTAAATGATAGAATATGACATAATAATATGGCACCAAATAATAGTATGAATGATGATAAACGATACGCGTGTTGAGTTGCGACAAATAATTTAATTTTACGTACTCGTGTATAGAACAGCTCCAAAGATTAAATAACTTTTAGATTGTAATTATTAATTGGAACTGGGTAAACGTGAAATAACTGAGAGAGAGAGAGAGAGAAAAAAACTAAATCCGAATTCAATTAATGAAAACTGTGGAGTGCAGGTCAGGGACTGCTGGAGTGAGTGCAGTGGGCTTGGCTGATGGAATCTCAATCTCACTGACTCTTCTTCGCTCCTTGCTTGCCCATTTTCCTCATGGCAAAGTCAGGCTTTACTTTCTGATGATTCCCTCCGATTGAAGGTGTACTGTATGTACTGTCTGCCATAGGAGTGGGCGAACGAGTCTCTAACATTCATATAAAATATCAGTTCTAATACAATAAACAATATGTCTTACTTTGCAAAAAGCCTGAGTACGACGCATAATGTTACTGACATCAACGCTAAGCCGATTACGACTCCAATCATGGTGGGATCCGCTTGGGGAACTTCCACATGGTGAGCACTGGCTTCTGCTCAAAAACACATAATTCAATTGATTAGTTTCACATTTATGGAATAGAATAAACATAAGGATGTGGTTTCTACTTATCATCCATGCTATATTTATTTCTTTCATGAAAATCAACCACATCAAAGTCTTGTCTTTATTAAGAACTTTCCAAGCTGTTCCCACAGCTCATCTGATTTGATTATATAAATTCACAGGGGCACCCGCATTTAATTCCCATAGTTCGTTCGTGCATTTATTACGGCACTTCCATGCTTTTCGGTATACTGCACTACTGTACATATGTACATATCATATCAGCAGAAGGGTATTTTATTGGCCAAGAAATCTCAACTCTCTTCTTAATACTACTATCGGTTACTGCACCGTAACCTATTTACTTCGATTTTCTTTGGCTTGTGGATACTTGATACTCAAAGTGTCTGCTTCTATTCCACCAAAGACCAACATCCCAATTGATACAGGATTGCATGCTATAAAAGTTAGTAGCAGAAAGCTAGACGTAACGTTACCCCAAGTTCCACTCCCACAGGTACAATCAACATGTGCAAAATATTCCTTTAGGGACACACAGTTCTTTGACTTAGGTATAACCCGGAAAACTGCTCCTGGCAATATTGATGTAAACATCCGAATTCAAATTACAGTGTGCAGGTGTAGAATTATTAGTGTCCCAACATGACACTGAAAAAGGCATTTATAACTATAACCCTGCAATTGTTTCATCGGTGAGTGTAACTAATGCTAGCTTGTCACATAAAAGTTTCGGAAAATGTAAAAATTATACCGATACATATGGGACAGGTTTTCTACTTCCCTCTTAACTTCCAATTTCTACTTATGTTAACGTCAAAAGCATGTCACTCCCTGATATTACTTCCATCACATGTGTGAATCTTAAGTCTTATATATTCTACCAACACGTCAACGAAATTATCGTGTTTTTTATCCGACTTACAAGATATATCTAGCCTGCATAACAAGATTATTGATTTTCCATTCTAACTATATACAGTTCTACATTCTTATCCTTTTAGAGATCCCCGATTTCACTTACAGGGTTGTTAAAGATGTCATAATTTTACATAACCTGCTCTTTTTTGCCACAAATGCCTCACAATCATAATGAAAATATAATAATATTCACTTCGTTATAGTACCTAAAAAAGTCAAGAATTAGACTTATTCTTTAATTATGCTGAGTTTTATGCTTTTGGGCAATGTACGTTTTCCTTCTTTGACAAGACTTATGGTGAAAGGTGAATAGCGATAAATTTTCAGAGTTCCTCAGTTTCTCCATTAAACTGCTGCACTTACATTTGTGTAGAAAGTTTGAGTGAAATAGTCAGTTCGTGATCTTTATGCATAATTTCAACTTGGCTTTCTATAACACGCCTGTGTGAGACACGACACAGGACACAGACACAAAATACTAAATAGGTCCATTCCTGACTATCCTGACTAGCGAATTCTTCCCCACATGGCCACACTCACAATATGTCAGAAGTTTGAGAAGGCAGCATTGAAGTAGTCATAATATAATTTTTTTTCGGCTTACCTCCGCACAATTCCCCGTTGTCAACACGCGGTAGATAGCCAAGTGCACATTTACATATGCCCACGCGACAGTCAACATTATCACCAATACACTGGTCAGTTGTGTTGCATTTTCCTCTGAGAGGCACAGCTGAAAAATAAAAATAAATAACAGTTAATGGTTTCATCGTGTATACCTTTTGTTTTTCAACAACACATAATTGCATTTGAAGTATAAAATTGCTGTGTGCAAGTCTAATGCTGTTTCATATGCCCATATTATGGGGCTAATAGTTAATAATGTGGTATTAATTCGAGACTCAAAAGTAAAGTGTACATTTAGGGTTAATGATAATATAATAATTCGTAAATACGTTTTGAGTTTCGGACAACTTGCATTTTTACTTTCTAACTGTTTTTGTTCTGGATACATGGTACATCTATCTATCCATGTGACATCGCGCAACGTTATAAATTCATGAGTATATAGGTATACACATTATCATCGCGCATTACGTTCATTCATTCATGTACTTTCTGTAGTTAACGAAAACGAAGACAATCGCATAGGCTGTTGAAAATGTAGGTACTCAATACCCACACCAGGGCAGGGGCCTATTTCATCCTTCCCTTTGCAGTTTCCATACCTATGCACTTTTCACGCACTTTGCATATTCTGTATCTCAACTGCATAACCCCCTGAGGATTTGCAAATGGATGATAAATGCAAATTGGGACAAAAAATTAATTCTGGCGGTTATAGTGCTGCCAAATGTCAGTCCGTTGCGGCAACAGGGAGTTTAAAAATTTTGCAAAGTGCAAAATGCAAAATTCCGATGAACTTGGCTCCAGATGCTTAAAACATTCTAAATGCCATTAAAATTAGCAACGACATGTCTGCCTATAATCTTCCGACATGTTAAATGTTAACAAAAGTCAAAAAGTATTTGGAAAATGAAGAGATGGGGATTCGTTTACCGGAAATCGTGTTTCAGAGAAAAGAAGCACATTATCATGAAAAGGTCTGTTAGTCACGATTTTGAACTAAATAATGCTAATCTAACCGATTTTATACATAATATTAATTCATGCATGATACCCCCCTATACTAGTGTCGACAAATATTTTCAATACCATATTAACACGAATGACTGCCTAACTGTAGATCCTAATTTTCCATTTCAATATTGTATAGCTTAATACTCTCACTGGGTACTGAAAAAAGCATGTGGTGGAACACCTAAATCGAGCAAGGATAATAATAAGTCTTTATATCTATTATTAAGCAAATTACATACCATGCATGCTACAGTACCATGAAAAGGTTAACTTCTGCATGCATTAAAAGGTGTAACAAGTCAGCATGCAGAAGTGGTAAATTGCAACGTTACATGATTACCTAGGTTCCTTTTAAGGTTGTAACGCCAAATCGCAAGAGCAGGATATGAATAAGTATTTTTGATGTAGAATGCTCACTATTGAATCCAAGGATCGAATATAATTTAATAAATTCTGTCAATGATAATAATTATTTGCATACGTACATGTGTAGAAAACGCTAGCATAATAATATTATACTCAAGTTTGAGTGAAACTGTTTTATACACATCATGATTCATTTTCACTTGGAAATTGTGTTGAGCCCACAAGAATTGTTCTGGTGCAAGGTTCGGTGGTACAGTTCAGCGATAGAACATAAAGAATGCCGTTACTGGTTGTTACTATAAACATGCATGCGAGTTACTTATTAATAAATCTCATGGTTAACAAACCTCCCTGAGAGGTATTTTGGTGTCGTCAGTATAACCGAGATGGAATAAAGAACGTAATCTGTACTGTTTTGTAACGTTATTATACCTGCTACATTTACCAAACCTAAATAGTTGATATTTATGGCGATAATAGTGGAACAGACTAATAGAAAATGCCTAGAATAGAAATGATCTAGGAGGAGAAAGCAAACGGAAGGTTGTTTTATCCCAATGTTCATCAGTAATGGTGACTGATCCCCTGGCGTAACCATATACTTCCTTTAGTTAGTTAATAACGAATTTTCACAATACCCCGGAAGAAGTCTTTAGAAAAATAAACAATGGCATGTATAGGTATTTCCTTTTGCCGTTGACATTGTGTTTGACTTTTTTAATCACACAAAGACAACAGTAGAAGGTAATGCACACTAAAACCATCGCATGTCATGCAGATATAATATTTATCAATTTTATAGGTTAATTTGCGACTATAGCTTGGAGCATAGTAGCACAAATCTAAATGATTGAAAGCGATTCATGGCGACATGACGTGGGCTAAAAGCATGCTACACTTTTCTAAAGCTCGTGTTACTTCTTTCTCAAGGTTTTTTGTGTTTGGTAAATTTCCATTTTTCCTGGGGAAAGTTGGAAAAGCTGTTGGTGAAAGCAAAACAGCGTGAAACCGTAAAAGCAAAGTTTTAGACTCAAGCTGTGAAATGATGCTACAGTGATCGCTGTGTATAAAAAGTAATGTTATTTGACGTGTATAAAGTAATCTTCAAAGAATTGCGGGAGATGACAGTCCACGGTACAGTACAGCTATATTTCCTACCTAGATTGACGGTACCTAATTGCTTCGCATTGCAACAGTAAAGTAAATCTACTACCATACAAGCATACATGATATACAACTGAATAACTAACTACATTTTAACATTTAGCTAGTACCACAATCCCCCTTCCCGTGTTATCATTTATAAATGTACTTATTTACTCAGTATATCTACTTATAGACACACTACCCCAAATGTATTTTCGAAATTTTAGCTGTTCAGTTTTGGCAGCAGGATTAAATAAATTCACACCTACGCACCTAGACGCAATATAAAATCTAAGACGCTTATACAAATAATAACGTAATAACTGTACATATGCACAGTTATTTTTCATCAAATGCAACATTTGTGTTTGTGTCATTATGTTATACGAATGATTTCTTACCACCTACATACTGTGCTGTCGATTCAGATGGAAGATGTAGAAAACTTTGCAAATATACAGTGTTTGGGCGTTATTTTCATTGAAGAACAAAGGAGACCAGACTGAAAATGTCCAGATTTATTAGGCATGCATCGACCTTCTTTTCTAACATTAGTAACATTACAAAATTGCCAAGTATTGCATTTACAGAATTAGATAGTCGAATACCAGAATGCAATAATACCTAGTAACGGAATTTGTGTTATGCTT
This sequence comes from Tomocerus nigrus, assembly GCA_019776505.1. Classification (NCBI taxonomy): domain Eukaryota; kingdom Metazoa; phylum Arthropoda; class Collembola; order Entomobryomorpha; family Tomoceridae; genus Tomocerus; species Tomocerus nigrus. Next base: position 8,710 of record JABASI010006724.1, read on the forward strand.
GCACTTGTGACCCTGACACATATGACATAACATAATACTACAGTAATGATCACTGCAATAAATGTATTTAACACGAAATAATATAATTATATGTACTTAAGCTAGCTTTGGAAAATGATAACAGTGGAAAGTGCAGTAGGAATAGGGATAGCTTTCGGTAAATTGAGATTATATTTATTTTGGTGCATCATTCATCTCTGTAACACTGACGTATCATTTACAGCGAGTTGTTGGTCTATACAGTTTAAATAAGCCATTGACAAAGGTTTATCTACCAAGTTAGCTGTGGTGGCAGTGATGGGGAAATGATGTTTTGTTTAAAGACTCTCGGATGTAGTTTGCATGGGTAAGTACATTAATAACACTGATTACCATAGTTGGCTTCATTCGTTTACATAATGCATACTTATTTTGTGTATTTATCTAATCGTATGCATAAAGGATTTCAATGTAAGATATCTCCGATGCTGGCAAGTTGCGGTTTTATTTAGGTTGAATGGTTTGTGAAACCGAAAACCGACATAAGTAAACTAGTATTTGTATCTGTAGTAAGCACCTTGGGGATTTTATCAACGAAATTGGAAACTCGACGAATTGCAGAAAGCAAAGGATTTTGTTACAAGCTTAAGGTAAGTAGCTAACCAACATGCGGTTTATTTTAAGTTAACTACACTGATTGCATATTTATAGTCACAGGGGGAACTTAATCCTAAGGAAGGTAATCATTCTATTTCCATATAGATTATTTAGCAGTGGTGTGGCTATACCAATATTACATCATCATTATTGAAATGGGAAGCGGAAACAACCCAATAACTCAGTTAATACGTAAACGAACGAATGTACTGAACCAGCCCAGCTGGTGGGATTCTGCCGTTCAGTTTAGGAGAGAAAGCAAAACTACATAATAATATACGATACCTAGGCAGAATACATGCATGTCAACAAAACTTTGCTATTCGCATAGCCCCAACTTGGGAACGATGCTAACAAATTCGTAACATTTGTGGATCAAGGACTATCAAAATCTGTTATTTATACCCAGGTATTATTGTAAAAACCTAAGTAAAGCACGGAAGTGCATGACTGTTATTTAAACTATAATAATATTAGAATCTTCTGTATTCTCTGGTCTTGATTTCATAGTTTACTTGCTGCACTAGAAACTAATTTGAGCAGAGAACAGTATGCATAAGCTATACGTTTTTAATGTATTTCGGTACTAAACATTGGACTATATATTTAGTAGGGTATCTGTGTAGATGCACCGATGCACCTTTTCGCATGCTGATGAGTAATGAGTAATGAGGTAAAGTCAATGACAGATTATTATATATGTTACATAACTGATAAATAATTAACTATTGTGGTTTGGTTCAAATCTATTTATACTTGAATCAGCGTTACAAAGTTTTAAGTAAGGAAGGAGCAGCGATAAAGCTACAGCTAAAACAACCAAGCTAGAGAAAATAAAATTGAGGATTTAGACCTTAAACAATTAAAAAATAATAAACTGGATAAAAATAATAAGCTGCACTGGATTTGTTTGATTTGATTTCATGCTTATGTGGCACTTTATGAGAAAAGATCTTCAGGCATAACAGCATTATAAATCACTTACAAGCAATAACAACTGAGGATATAATATATATATATATATATATGTATATATAATATATACATGTCTACCTATTATGTCTACACGTCTCGTAGATATGGTTGGAAATTGGAGGTTCTGCTCAATCATACTTGAACTGAACACACATTATTGGTAAGTGCTTGTTAGCCTAATAAATCTAGTTGAAAGCGAAGTGGGAATGTTTACTTAAAAAGTAAAAG
>JABASI010006725.1:0-10548 GCA_019776505.1 Tomocerus nigrus
CGAATTGTTTTCGGTGGGTTGTATTCGGTGGGATGTCGTTTCGGTGAGTTGTGTTTTCGGTGGGTTTCTATCGGTGAGTTGATTTCGGTGAGTTGTTATTCGGTGAATAGACGTGCTTCGGTTTAATTAGACCACTGGACCAGGTATTCATAATGTAAACCTGTATAATACGAATTACGCATCATCGCACATCGACGGAATTAAATTGTAAAATGTATGAACAACCTAAATAATGTATTTGTAAAGTAGGTAGTTTTGGATTATTTATTCGTTCATAGATATAGGTACACGCAAATGCATTACATTTTATATAGAACTTATGTACAGACAGATATGGATATGAGGGATGATGGATTACTTGTCCAATATAGAGTGAACACTATGTAGATATTTATTTATATATTTTCTATTTTTTATTTCTGTCAAAAAATTTCTTTACAACTTTGGTGTGACAGTTACTATATTCTTTCCAGGTTTATTTTGCAAGCCCCATTTGCGACATCAGTAATTGCTGTAAAATTTTATAGAATTAATAAATAGTAAAATAGTAAAATTGATTACGGTATAATATCATGTTTTCACATAACCTTTTAAAATACAAAATGACACCTACAAAGAAGCCAAGTTAAAAGAAATCGAATCTAATTTTTTAAAACTGGATCAAGTAAATAGCTGTCAAGCCTTACGTTTCTTTGCAGAAGCACATCCCAGTAGACATTTATTGCCATATGTTTTGTTATTCTTTACGTCGCAAACAGGTTCATAGATCTTAGTGCAGCTACAGATTCCTGTTAAAATGAACGGTTTATTTGATTGTAATAATAAGCTCAATGCTATTTATTTATTGACAAATTTTAGTATTTCAAGTAAACTAACCCATTGAACTCCCAACCATATCCAAACAATTTGAATCAGGGACCTTTTCCGCTCCTAAAGTCAAAAATAATATTATCACTGATGCTTTGTTATTATTAGTGTAGTAATTCTAATAGTCCCATAAAAATGTAACAGCCTTTTTTACCAAAACAGTCCAGCACACACATGCTTGGATAAGCTCTTCCATCTAAAATAATTATTGCACATACAATCTTTACTCCACAATTTACTATCATTTCAATTTAAATGATATCATACATATTTACAATAAATGGTAATTAGTTCATTAATTAAGTAAAAGTAAAAACCTTTTCCACAGACGGGTATAACGGCCGCTGGGCATTGTGTTAAGCATGATTCTATTTGATCACCATTACCTCCATGTTCTAAGGTTCATATACATAAAAAATAGCAATTTAGTAACTGAAAAGGATAATCATATTGAATCCATTTGCCTATATCTAGACAAATTACACTAACAATTACAAACATCTATTGATGATTTATTTATTATATAGCTATATAATTATCAGCTGAAGTTTATGTACCACCATTTCCGTTGCAAGGTCCTTTAGTGGCCATATCCACAGTCATACCTACAAGAATGAAAATATATGGTCACAGATGCATTTTTAAAATTGGATTTTATAGTATCTGTTTAAAAGCTTTGTTCCCAGAGAGTTTTATACTGGAGAAATAAATATTTTGGTGCATGTAACTTAATATTCCGTGATCTTTACAAATGTAAATAAACTGTTAGCGTAAGCGTACCATCACACTCCAGCTTGCATTTATTGTTGTACTGTTTCCCATTGGCACAGTATGGATCGTATGACCTGTCGCATGCACATTTTCCAGCACTCTCTTCTCCTCCTCCACCTATAAAAATTTTTTATGGAAGCAAATGATAAATACATACCTAATCACTAATTACCTACAATAATAATTTTTAATTGTTGAAAAGACTAAGGTTACACAGAGCAATATCAAATGCAATATTGAATCTTTACCAGGTTTAAAGGTTCTCTTCTTACTTCCTCCTTTGCAAGGTCCTTTCTTAGCCTGAGACATACTAAGACCTTTACGAGTAAGAGAATTTTTTTCCAACATGTAGTAAGAATTTATAACACAGTTTTCATTATTTTCATAAATTAAGATTCGAACAGTTATATCATAAAATTTTATATTTATTTTAACTTTATATCATTAATTAAAAGTTCTTTTTGTTATCTTACGTACCAGCACACTCCAGCATGCATTTATTGTTGTACTGCTTCCCATTGGCACAGTATGGATCGAATGACCTGTCGCATGCACAATTTCCACCACCCCCTCCTCCACCTATATTTCATTTTTGTACATTTTAGAAAACCTACTAAACTTTAGATTTCACAGTAATACTTAGGTATATGCTGCAATTTTGATTCAGTACCAGGTTTAAAGGTTCTCTTCATACCCCCTCCTCCACCTATATTTCATTTTTGTATATTTTAGAAAACTTATTAGATATGTGGCAAATTGCTCATACATTCAGAATGATACTATTATAATACATTGATATCATAATATAATAATATGATTATTCATACTACGTTTACCCAACCAAATTAACATTCAGTCAGGTTCAAGATGTTAATAACGCAAAATTTTCCAATGTAAATTTCCAAAGGCAAAAATTATATCTGAAAAGTACGTAAAAGAAATACATACATGGCACGTACAGGTGACAGGTTTTTGGTACGGAAGTGTTTTGCTTTGGGAATTTACATTAGGAAATTGATATCGGTCTAGACGTATTTCACGATAGTAAAATAAGTCTAGAGGCTCCTAGACTACTGTCAACAGAAATTTTATACTCGTCATTTCTCCGCCTTCAGATTCAGGTGCTTCATTATTTTCTCCACATTCTCCTTTCGATGCAAATGCAACACCTACATTGGATAAAATGTCCGAAAACCATTTAGTTGTTAGACATATATAATCGACCAAAAATTAATTGTTAGCATATATTTTATCTTTTCTAGAATTTATCTTTGCTAGTTGTAGTGAATTGATAAATTAATTGTATTACCAGCGCAGTTAAGAAGGCAATCGTTATTGTATGTCACACCATCTTTTTAGGGTAAAAAGAATTATATAAATTAAATAAGGATTATTTACAAATTATTATATTGCATAAAAATTATGAAGCTTGCAGAGATAATTAAGTGACACACCTCCTCCACAGACTGGCATATGTATTTTTGGACACGCGCATCTTGTTTTCGATTGTGGAATTCCCCTGAATATCGCCGGTGGGACTGATTCTGAACACATTCCTCTTACAAATAAGGTGTAACCTTTGAATATTTACAAGAATTTATTTCATATTACAAACCCCAAACCTAAGTAACATCGATCACTGCTGCTAATTTACGATGAAGTGTGGTCACACCACGCACCACCACCTTATGCAAAGGTAGTCCACGTCCACATGGCTTATATATAATTAAGCATATAATATGTAATTATTATAAAGAATTGCAGTTTTAGTAAAAATCGCCATTAATTATGTTTCTTAAAAATTGTTTTGACCAGCTCGCGTTCTTTTTACTTTTTGAATGACTATTGCATGAAATTTTGAAATTTTGAAATTTTGAAATTTTGAAATTTTGAAATTTTGATTAAGTATGAAAATAATAAGTGTCACTGTAGATATATCACTTACCAGCACAGTTTAGAACACATTTATTGGGATCTACAAGATTTAAAAATAATATTATTTCAATATAATAAGTATTGAATTTCGAATAGTTCTTGAAATAAGAATTATTAATATAATGTATCGTATTTTTTAAGCTTTAAGCAGAAAATTTCTTACAAGTCTGCCCATTTGGTCCGCACTATAAATAATAACATATTTTATGGCTATTTATTTAAAGTTTACTTCCAATAATATTGCCATTAGATTATACTGTATAAGCTTACAACGGGATCAAAAATACGTGGGCACGCGCAAGTGGCCATGTCCATGCCGCCCATGCCGGACACATTCGCTGAAAGATACAAAATATTAATTCAAAATGCAGTTAGACTCTACATGTCAAAAGTTTACGTAGGTATTATGTTAGACTTTAATAAACATCATCCCCAGTTGAATGGAATGATAATATGGAATTCGGTAGGTATATACCGAGGAGATTGCATAGAACGGCCCATAGAAAGAGCACATTTTCAGATGTCGAGAAATACATGTTCAGCTCTTGATGATGTTCATAGGATGAATATCCTCATTTTTAACATGAACCTTCTTTAAATAAACAATTAAAAAGAGAAAATATGCTATTTTGTTAGATTTTAATTTAACCATGAGATTATTTTTAAAAGTTCTTTGGACAATTGCTTCATATGGATATTAGAAAAGACAATGAAAGCAAGAATACCTAAAATATATGCCAGGTACCTTAGAATTAATAAAAATAATATCGCTATCGCTTACATAATATCGCTACAAACAATAACAATTGTTACAAAATAATTCATTTAGTTTGTGGAATGAACAGTTTATTATTATCAGAGAAATCAGTAAAGCATGAAATGCGTAAATCGATCGATTCAACCTCGCATGGAATTATTTCTCAACCGGCATGACTTTTGTATAGAATAGCGATCATTTGCATTTGTGGCGAAAAGGACTGCTCTTTCTAATAATTTCTAGCTTAATTACTTAATAATAACCTCCTCACTTTCTCTTAAGATAGATTATGATTCTGCAGTAAAAAAGTAACATTGCTAATTAAAAATTGATGACAACAATCAGACAGAACACATCATGAAAATCCTGATATGTTATGATTTTTGATTACGAGGGAGGCAATAACCACGGGAGCAATTACTGGGTGTAAATACTGCGGGGAGCACTCACCGTGCCACCACCTAGATAAACGATTATATTTTATATCATATAAATTATTATATTAGATACATAGCGGAAAGGTATCGGGGTTAGTGGATGGATTGGTAGAGATTAGAATAAAAGAGGGGAGGGGCGGGGTATCCGTAGCTTATATATAATATTATGGCCACTGTATGTTAATTACTCTTCTCTTTTTTTGTTGGAAAAACATCAGCTCCTGGAGTTTATGACCTACGAAAGAGTTAATACAATATTGATACTGATGGAAAGCTGGAATGTTGCAATGAATCTCTCTGGAAAAACAATCCAACTTTTCAACAACCAATATTGCATTTATAGGTCAAAAACTGCAGGAGCTGATATTTTTTCCCCAAAAAGGTAAGAAATTCTGCCCTTCTATAATTTTAAAGATAGAGATTATCCTTCCTCCAAAGTAGGTATTGAATGTTTCTATTTGTACTTGTATAGCCACCAGCCTGTAAAACGGATATACCGTATATCTCGAATTAGCTGTACCGGGTGAACTATATTTTCACCATAGCCTTTAGTGTAAATTACATGTAAATTTCAAATTCGTGGCCAAAATTTCGCGAAAATACAATAGTTGTCTCCTGGGGGGTGAACTATATCGAGGGGGACAGCTAATTCGAGATATACGGTAATACCGAGTAGCGTTTGAATGTGATTACAATGTCCTTGACCCATTGCCCATATTGTCCGTTATTTTGAACCCGTAGTAGTATGCGTATAAGGTTTTAATGAATTATCTCGGTTCGCTTTTGACATGACCTTAGAATGACCTCGTTGACCTCAACATAATGACCCGATTTTTACGTTTATTTGGACCGTATTAGTTCGTGTATAAAATTTGAAGTATCTATCTATCTTAATGCGTTCATGAGATGACCCCAGTGTACCTTGTCCCAGTAGCCCTATTTTTGAACTCAGTTGTTCAATGGGCCTCTAGAAGACAGAAAATTTGGACCATGTACCTCAAATAGTTCAGAATTATCGTGCACATGACCACTGTGGACGAACGCTGAGGGACTGAGGGAGCAGGGCATTCCTGTACCGAAGAGTGTGGCTGCTCTGAATAATGCAGGGAAAATTATTACGAAAACAGATATCTATAAAATGCCAAGAGAAACAGAAAAGGTGGCTATCAGATATGAATATTAGGTACATATTATAATTACCAATTAATTACTACCCGGTACCTATACAGTTTTTCGGTAATTACTACTCGGTAATTATTTGAAAGACAGTGCAGCCATGTTTGACAATTTACATTGAGGGAAAGGACATTTTGGAAATGCAGAAGACAAACCCATTCTTGAATTCTAAGGTTATTCAGTCTTCATGCTTGAACTATTTTATTTTCACTATTCTACTAAACAAAAAACATGTATTTTATAGAACAAAGTACTTACACTTTATACGTAGCAGAGTTTGAAATTTGAACATATTATATTATAGAAACAGAAAACATGTCAGCATTCTAGAAACTTTCAGCAATATGATACTTCTATTAACCTTCTAGAAAATTCATTCAGGAAGATAACAACTGACAGGGGAATACATTAGGGACCCCTTTGGGCAATTCCAAGCTTTCCTAAAGGAAGGCGATCGGGAAACGGCTGTTCGTAATTGATCAGGTAGTGTACTATGGTCGCCAATTCGTATTCTCTGCCCTCCAATACATTGATGCTAATATAATGCATAATAATATTATATTAATGCAACAACATATTGTAATTCTGTATTAATTCCGTTGATATGTGTAATATCCGTATTTCCGTATAGTACATACTTATAAAATAATTTATAATACCCGAATAAGTTTAAGAAAAAATAATTGATCTTCTGTGAAATTCAATCCGTATAAAGTCTTGTACTGTAATTCCTTTCGTGGCTTTCTCTTTTCCTCTTGAAAAGCTTCAAAGAGCAATTCGAATGTTAAGTCCAGCCAATAATTTTTTAAGCGTGCGTTTAGTAATTCTGGATGTGTGAGATTGCCATATCTAAACTCGGTGCAAGTACCCGGAATAGAATCAAATACTGGATCTCGAAACTGTTTGTCCCGTTCTCCATTAGCTTCACCTGCACAGCAAGTCAAAGTTGCCAGCTAATGAATGCCATATATATACGTTATGATTCTTATGATGCATGATGATTATGAATGAACTAAAAATTCGGATCACATACAGTCAAATCGCCACTTATCTACGATTGATCTTGTTAAGTAAGACCAAATTCCGCTGTACCGAAAAAATCTAAATACATACACAACCAAAATGTTATCTGTTTGCACGGAAAATATTTACCTATGACGGCAAAGCTAGTGACGTCACTATCAATTCTAAATAAATATCAAAACATGCCCAAATTTTAAGTTTTTATTTATTGGACATAAAATTATTTCCATAAGTACGATACGAAATACTATAACTTACGGCATATCGTCAATCGAAAACATTGGGCTGTACAACATTGCGGGAATGAGGGCTACGTGGATCTGGTTTGGTCTAAAAATATCAAACGCCCTCTTAACCTCGTGAAGCAAAAGTCGTAATCTGATTGTTCTATAACGACAAAGAAATACGAAAGTAATAATCATATGGTTCAATCACGGACAAAGGTGACAGAGATGGACACTGGACACGCCAGCTGATAAACATTTGAAATCCAACCTTTCTTTGGGAGTGGATAGGTAGTAATTTAGCCATTTAAAAATAGTACGGTTTGATCAAAAATATGAAACTGGCAAAACACATTTGTTTAAAATTATATCCACTTTTAAAAAGTCTGTAATCTCAAAAATTCAAACACCAACTGCCAAAAATGTCCCTTCTGAATATTTTTTGACAAATTCTTAAATGCTCTTACGATATAGGGAAATAATGTTCTTTTTTTCTTCTCCATTTCTGTTCTTCAGAATTCGAAAGCAAATTTTGTAATATTCTGACATTTTTCAAATATTGATTAGGCTTTATTCTTCTAGCAGTCTCCTTATAGCCAATAGCTTCCAGTTGTTCTATTGAAAACCGAGGGCTAATCAATTTAGTGCGGTACGAATCAACCACCTTTCGATACAAGGCGAGGATTTTTTTGCCAAAAGTTTTCTCCCTTTTAGGATCGTGTATCCATCTCCTCAATCGCTGATGCATTTCGGCATATTTTGACTCGGCCTCATTTATTTGTTTTGCTGTCACTTTCAGTATTTGCATCAATCTCTCGTGGACAAGATGAGGCATGTTTTCCTTCAAAGAGAGCAAACATTCAGTTCCAGGCCTATACAAAAATTATAATATTACACAATATTTACATAGGTAGTATGGAAATTCCCTAATAAGCCTTTTTCAACTGATAGTTCCGAAATTAATGAAACGACATTTTGACAAAACAGCAGCGGAAAAAACAAAGGGAGGAGAAATATTTTTATGCCGCCCCGATTGATCTATTAAGGATGGGTAGATTTCGAAACTGTTGACCTTTTTCCCGTAAATTCGAAACAATTCAAGAGCCTGACCCCCTCGTTAATTGCAATAATGCCTGGCTGATTTTCTGAAGGTAGTACAGAAGCGAGATTTAACGGTTATTTTGGTGAACAATCATTTTAATCACTCACTCAAACTGAATCGGTTATTAGCGTCTGGCAATTAATGTTATGGCAAAAAAGTGATGCCATTTTAATGCATGGAATAACGAAACGCGATTTAAATGGGGGAAGAGAATTCCCTTCCCTGGGTAGTTCACCCTGCTTTAAGAAATGTGAGCTGCCTATCGCCCCATCGGATCCCTTATCCCTTTATAATGGGAAAATATTTATTTACGTAAGTGGTCTTTCTAGCAAAACCTTCGAAAATCTTGTCAGCTTCCGGGAGGTCAAAGGACTTAAATCGTTAATTTCTTCAGCCAACAAATAAAGAATCCAATATATCTCTGAAAAATTATGATAATTAATGTTAATGTGAATGTTTTCTAATAAAATACTATTTGAATTGCCGTATTTGTTTTGCATGGGTTCATAAAAGTATTATTATTATTATCATTATGGGGCCCTGTGTCATCACAGGAATTGTAATTGAGTCACCACTTATCAATTATAAGCTTATAATGGTAATGATTGAGAACACTGCAATTTATTTTCGTATTTACTGTACGATAACTCCGGTGTCCAGTTAGAAAAGTTGGGCTTGTCAGGACGATCTGGATCGTCTCCAGTATGAGTAAGAGCATTATAATTTTCATTAAAGAAAAGTGTCAATTTTCCGTTACATATGTAATTGATTGCCTCACTTGCGTACGGAACGAAACGAGGAGGAGTAACAGGAAATTTCTTAAATAAATGATCTTTGTCAAAGTTTCCAAACGTTTCGTCCAACTTCTTAGAAAAAGTATCGCAATTAAATACGTCGTAAATGGCCTACAATAACAGAAATGATTGCATCCATTTACTGAAAACAAGTCACACGCTAGACCTTAGACCTGCAATTTATATTTACGTATTATAGTATATAGGTACACGTACACGTACGGACAACTATAAATTGTATACCTGTGTTTGAGAAGAGCTATCTTCGATTACATTTTCAAGGTTATCAAATTTACGCCTCATTTGGCCATTCACTTTTGACACAAGGTAAAATGCATGAAATAATGCTTCATATAATTCTGTCACGGTATACTTTTGAATTTTCAAAATCCTTTTGATTTCTTGGGCGCAATATTCATACTCAGACGTTTCCTTTCTTTCTACCAATTTGAATAGGAGTCTGTACAACCTTGTATTGGCTTCAAAATTAGTCATCTTCAGCAGAAAAAATACAGAATGAACTATGAACACCTCACTCATCAATTAAAAAATATTATATAATATATTGAGTGGGGGAATCTTATAATGTAATTTAAATGGTGCTGCAGGGTTCAAGGGTATCCATTGAAATTGAAAAGTTGCAGAAGAAGTTACATGTACCCAATGCACCCTAATGACCCCACTACTAAAATGACCCCTTGAATTTACTGAAGAGCAAAAACAGAAATCATACTGCATTATGTGGATAATTGTAGGTTATAACTTGAAGGGCAGAACACCATTTTTAGAATTTGAGAATGCAAGATAAGATATATCCCCATATTCCCCATCCGATCCCTATAATTTTATAAATTAAATGAAAATAACATTTAAAATGTAAAGTTACCAAAACTTTTCTATATCCGTCATAGGGGTTAACATACAATTCTATGTCAAATAGTCCCACAAATCCCGAAGCCTTCCAAAAGTTGTACAGTATTTCGCTGTTACTGACTGTAGGTCTATCCAGGTCCAATCCCATTTCATGTACTTTCTCAACAAAGGGCGTTTCTCCCACTTCGTTTCTGGACGCTGCAGTGGTAGAAAATTAACTAGTTTTTAAACGATAGTTCGCCATTGTCTACTTTTAAAGGGAAAAGCGAATAAAGTTTTTGAAAAAAATTCCGTCGAAACGTAGATCATTCTCCAATTAAAATAAATTTTTACTCGACAATTATTTCGAAATTAAAATTTTTTCAAAGAAAACGAAAGGAATTCAAATAGGAAAACAAGGGTTATATTTTATAAGAAATAATTATGACAAATCCAAGAACTTTCTACGGAGAGATTTTCTAATAGCTTTCGCCAAAAAGAAAGAAAAGAACTGGGTCTTTTCATGGTCTTTTCTTTCTTTTGCACGCTGCACGCTTTAACACGCATTGCTTCCAATCGAGGCAAATGAACATTATTAAGTAGCGGTAGC
>JABASI010006726.1:0-10547 GCA_019776505.1 Tomocerus nigrus
CATGCCGCAATTAAAAATCGTGCGGCATTTACGGCATTTACGGCAATTTACGGCAGGCGGCATTTACGGCACACTCGATACTCTGATGATAGTGTGGTTTGGGTTTGCTGTTTTTTGAAAAAGAGGCAATAGAGTAGAATGCGATAGAGTAGAGTGCTCCATACAGGGCTATATAAGCGTTGCATGTTGTAGGGAGTGTAATGTCTGTTGCTATAGATAATAGAAGTGAAGTGAGGTTAGTAGGGAGAAAGGGAGCCGTGATGTAAGGGTCCTAGCAGCAAAGAAACAAACTTAACAGCCAGGGCAAAAGCTGAGAGACAGAAAAGGCATTTCAGTTTTGTTGGTCTTTGGAGACCACTTTTTCCTGGGCTCCGATCTACCATTATGACTTTGCCAAAAAGGATATTTTTCTGCACACTCCACTCTTCTCGAGAGTTTAGTGACTTTTGGAATAGTTCCTTCCCACACTCCTCCTCTCGCTCTCGCTCTCTCTCTTTCTCTCATTCCAACACTTTCACAGTCGTCAGCTCAACACACCACTATCTCTGACGACTTTTACTTAGCCCCACATAAGGATGAACACACGGCGCCTATGCTTAACAGTTACTAATATTATCGTATAGCCCGTGTGTGTGAATACACTTAGCCAATATGCACAGTGCGCCCTACTCCCCCTTTTATTTCTACCTACATACAAATATTTAGTGGGCACATATAAAAATTCCTCCCTCTCTCTCACAAAACTCTCAGATAAATGCATATGCACATTTCCCTATAAAATAAAAAATTCTTCCTAGTATATAGCCCTGACTTTTGGCTAGTAATAAGATATGGAATAGGAGATGGCATCCTTAGGCCAAGAAACCACAACCCGATAACTATACACACGTTCATGCAAACAAACTTCCACTTTCACACACACACACAAACAAGACAAGACGCCAAAAGCAGAGCAAACACATTATATTAACAAAAACATAGCCAGATGCATTTACCAATAGAGAAACATCACTTCACTAGCTAAACCCTGTAGACATACTTACCTCTCTCTACTCTTTTTACTAAAATATTTCTATGCAGTCATATAAAGTAGACATAGTAGGCTTTGTTTTAAGCTCCAATAATATATACAAATAGCTAGCTGGTGAGTAAGTAAATAGAGGAGGCGTATTTACCTTACTTAGATTTTTAGAAGCTCTACTATTCAATATAATATCCGCTGTGTATGCATTTACTAGCAAATAAGATTGGAAACCTGCTCACCAGAACAGAACGCAATGTAAACGAGCAAAGTCTTTTCCTTGTCTTCCTTTACTTTCCTTTCCCTACAAAAATACTAGCAGGACATAACACAGCACGTACACTGTGTAGATTCAAAATATTACGCCTACTAACCACCGTAACATCAAGGATTCTTTACTTCCTTTGCTAAAATACAATTAGGAATAATTTTTCTGCCATCCTATATAACCTATGTATATATATGTCATGACATGATGATATATTATTATGAACGTGTAGGGATCCACAATTAAAATGTAGCAATTCTCGTATTGTACTTAGCAGCATATATATGATCAGTAGTAAACTGTGTAGCTATAAAAATAAATTGATCTGTATTTTTGTTATATATAGGTACCTATAGTATAAAGGTATTGAGTAAGGATAGGTACGCAAAGACACTGACAATGGGTTTATATTTAGAGATGTATTTTTACACGAGAGAATGCCGACAAGTTCAGAAGAAGCGAACACCTGGAAGAAAACTAGAGTTTTCTCTGTTCTATCTCCTGGAAATAGGCCTAGCTATTAATAGTTCAGGATGTAGAGAGATATAGAGAGGAAGCAAGGATGTAGCGCATTAGGGAGTCCGCATACTTATAGTAGCTACCTATGTAATATGTGTCTATGGATGTGTAGCTCCGTTCTTAAATGCCATTATTATAGGGCGCGTTTATTTTCCAGGGAGACTTTCACCGTCGACTTTCTTTTTTGTTTGCCTTTGCGTTGAGAGACGGAGGGAGTGAGAAGTACACTACAGTGCACTTACATAACATAACATTATATTATTATGTTAGGTTAAGTTAAGTTATCTAATGTTACGCAATCCTCTCCTCCCATTCTACAAATTTCCCGTTTAGCTCCCGCCGCCAGCCGAGCCACTGAGTTTTCCTTCTCGCCGGATGTGTTAACGAGGAAAAATGTGTTTAGTCTTCACTCTTCCGTGGAATTCGCGTCCGTTTAAAATTTAATTACAACCAATAGGACACCTTCATCCTCTCTCAGGCTGTTGCTCAAGTCCACTGCAGTGGGTAGTCCTATTGTTGGGGATTGAGCAAGGCGCCCACCCTCTTTTCTCCGCCACTTCACTTCCAAATCCCTTTCTCTTAAACATCTACATGGAATTAAAGTCCATCTTCACGGATTTTCTCTTTCACTCCTCATAGCATGATGATGCGATAGAAGATTCCTGCATTTATCTATCAACTCGTATCACTTATTGTCCATAAATATCCTTATAGGCCATTAACATCCGCTAAATTCGAGCCTTTAACAATGAAAGTCTTTACAGACAGCTCCACAACACACATTACACGGCACAACACAAAGAAACTGGTAGCTAACAATGAAAACTATAATGCTCTATGTGTATATTCATAAAATAAGTCATCATATTATCATTTTATTATATACTTTCCATTATCGTAGAACCTTTCAATAGATTATTTAGTCGAGCTAGGAAATAAACAGAGAAGCGACTCCACTCAAAGCCCCAACCCCATACAGTTTCATGTGCCGTCTTCGGCAGAAATATCAGAGTAGCTATCTGAGAATGATATGTGATCACATCGTCTCCCATTCTTCTCTCCTCCTTTATTTACATTAGCTAAATATGTGGCTATTTCGTGTGACTGATGCATGAAAGAAAGAGAGCAGGGATGATAACTGCACAGTACACACTTAATTCTTACTCATCTTTCACATTCCAACTGGAGCATTCATTCAGCCTTTGCATATACACACTGACAGACTATATGTAATCAATCTTTCGTCATCTTCTACTCATTCATCCCACACAGATTCCGTTTAGCCCGACAAGGCTTTGTCCTTCTCTTATTCATACAACTCCACCTTATATAATAGCATAGCTAGACTAGACGAGTGCTTTTGAATCCTTCCTTCTATACGATCCTCAATGAATAGTACCCTCATTTATTCCTCGCTTCAGTAGAATTCCTCAAAATTCACACATCATATTATAGTTGTGCTTATTATAACATCATTTAAATGATATACAACGCTATTCCAGGTACATAAAATATATCGGCACTATATGCAGAGAAATATTATAATAATACTATAGACAATTATGAACTGGTAAATAAATTCTATTTATTAACGGTGTATAGTGAGACGGAATATATTAGTAGAAGGAGTGAGAGTGAGTCGTCGTGTGAGTGAATGGCGTCTTAGAAGTTCAAGATGAGACAGAGTCACTAAAATTCGCATTAGAATCTTAAATCTCTTTTCATTTTAGGAATCTAACTAAAGTCGGATTTCCCTTTCATTATTAGACACGGGAGGAAAGTGCTTGGAATGAACTGGAAATATTTCAAAGTGGAGATGAATATTAGTCGCTTTACTTATTTCTCGAGTTCCTTCCTCCTAATCTTTGAAAAGTCAAAGGAAGGCAAAGATAATGAGTCGGAAGATGCATAGCTAATATTCCAGCAGCAGTATGAAAGATAAGGTAGCAGTGAGTAGTGAGGGAGGGAGGAGATATTGATATTAGAGATAAAGCTCTGCACACGTACATTTTGACTGAAGTGAGTGAGTTGGGAAGAGATAAGAAGATGAGAGTGAGTTCTTCCTTCTAATGATAGCATTGTGTAAATGCACAACTGACTAGTGACACATAATAAAATGCGTATACACAGAGCTGCCTTAAATCTCTCCTTTGCTTTACTTAATGATTTTACTATTAGACTTTTCACGCTGGCACATTTCATATTCTCTGATGATAAGGGACTTAGCTAAGTCACTCTGTCTGTGCTGTGTGTGCATGGAGTTTACGACAGTTCATTTCAGTGCAAGTGAAAACAGAGTCGAGTGCGAAGTGAACGTAAAGGAGCCTCGCCGGAGGAAGACTCCTCACTCCACTTACTACTTCCTTCTATTTTATTTGGCTACTTTGTTCTCATTCTCAGAACTGAATCCGCTCCATGAAACTTTTCACTGACAGCCAAATTGCAGACATAAGTATTTTCACGAGTGTGAGTTATGTGCCTTGGCCTATGCAGACATATCTTGTAGTTCGAGCCAGCCCAGGTCGTAGATCACATCATACACTCACACTCACTTACTACTTACTTACTTATTCCTGGAACACTAGTAGAATCTTGTGCATCTCTCTCCACTCATAACAGCCGCCCGCCCGCCCGGCCCTTCCGAATCCGAGGAGTAATGAACCTGTAACTATTTCTCACTGTTTGTTAGTCATGTTAATTCAAATTATGTGTGCCAAAGTCAAGGAAAGTAAATCCGACGGAACTGAACTTAGGCAAAGTCAAGCGCACTAATGAAATTACTCAAGAATACAGAATAGATAATGAATTATGAAAGTTTTACTTGTATGCACTAATGTACTTAGCTGACACTTTCCAACTTCCTACCTACAATCCTCAAAGTAGAAGCGACTACACAAATAAACACAGAAAACATTTTCTTCACAATTAAATTTACTCACTATTTATTTCATTTTACAATAGAAAACTAAAGAAAGAATCGCCTATTACTAAATAGGTAACTATAAAATTTAAACCTTTTTTTAAATTTCTGATCAAAAATAAAAGTGGGAGGAATGCATTATTAAAATAGACGCCTTTGTCAGTAATTTATGAAAATTACATTATAAAATACTTTAAATGCACAACAGATTTAAATGCTAATAATGCATATTTGCATGCTTAGTCCTCCCTTTTGAAAATCTAATCTAAAAATAGCCGCCTTTGTCAGTAATTTATGAAAATTACATTATAAAATACTTTAAATGCACAACAGATTTAAATGCTAATAATGCATATTTGCATGCTTAGTCCTCCCTTTTGAAAATCTAATCTAAAAATTGCCATTCGACTTTCAATATGAAGAATGTCCATGAAGCTGTGTAGTAAATTGAGTCGACTAAATTTGACTTGATGGTAAAGGACGTGACATTATATGTAGGAAGTTGACCCGGTATAAATGGAATCAAAGCTATATAGCTACTATATCTTTCATATACTATACTTGAAAGTATAGTATGCATAGGTAGTAGTATCAATAAAGTTGTACGAGTCTAATTCTTCAGCCAAGTTGGCTTTTACTTTTGCATTTACGTTATGGCTAAGAAAAGAAGGGAAAGCGGAGGGAAAACAAGAGCGAGGAAAGGAGAGTCATGGAATGTAAGAAAGAGCCGAAGGCGAAATGGGAATATACACAGAAGATTAGAGCCCAGAATCATAACATCAGCATAATATAATACAAGCTAAACCACGAACATGTTCTTTGCAAAAGGTTTCCATGTAGCCTTTATTATTCAACCCGTTTTGTATGCCTAAGCTCCAGGTTATTTTACTTTGCTCTTCTTGAGCCCCACATCACATTATATTACATTACATAACACAAAGTCATTCTCCGACCGACTCTCGCTCAATTGCTACAGCGCCAAAATCACGAAATATTTCCAATGTGTCATTCTGCACACGACACAGTCACCACAAAGCATTTAATAGCACGGTGCCTGCACGTCCCCTTCGATATAAAATAAGCCAAGTACGCTGTAATATATTAAATGTTCATATTTACATTCGAATACCTAACTAAATATTCACTCAGAAATTTAGTTCCCTCATTTAAAAATAAATATATTTCAATTATAAGAAATAATTTGCAAAAATTGTAATTGGAGCACTTTTACTATATTTTAATATTTTGACAAAGATTTAATTTAGAAGTTAATATTTAATATTTGACCGTTCATTATTTTTAGATAAAATTAATTAAATATATTTAGTATGTTTGATATTATTATTTATTCTTAAATTTCGTCTGATTTATTAGATCTTAGTGTTAAAGGGTAAGTGTATATTCAGTGAGCGTTGTTTTTAAGATTCGAGAGAGTATCATGGAGCGTGGTGGGAAAGAAAATAGTTTAGGAAAACATGAGTGCGTGTTTGAGCTTGGTTTGGTTTGCCTTAAGTCTAGTGATTGTGACTTTGTGTAGTAATACAGTGGAAATGTTGGGAGAAGAGAAGTAAAAAGAAAAACAACAACAGAAACACCTTCTCTTTAGATTTAGCGTAGAAAGTGAAAATAAAGCGAAGCGAAACCGAAATCAAACCACGACGTAAAAGAGAAAGAGAAGCACTTCTGTTTGCGTTATGTATAAACTTGCTGTGCATAACAGATTGATATTTTCAGGGGGTCTTATAGGCATCAGTGGAGCTAAGTACGGCATTAGATCCATATCACCCGCAACATCTATGCCTACATACATACATATATTTATACAGAGTAGGCATTTGCCTCAGCAACATTTTTCCTCATCTATTTTGTTAAGGATTCTATATAGTGAGGATATATGTACATAGAAAGAGGCTAGAGAGTATTTTGTTTGGCTTAGCTGAAAAGGTAATGAGAATGAGTGCCATGCAGCTCGGAGAGTTCCCACGTCAAATTTCATAATCTGTTCGAGTGTGGAGGACGGAGGAAGGCAGAATGTTTTTCGACAACCGATAGAGGAATCTACATTTGACTTGACACCATTTCCAGGCCACAACGCGAAACACACTTACAATACAGTGCACTTTCTCTTTAAATTTAATATAGTGGATAAGTAAAGTATAGAGTCACTTTGTTGTTCATCTATGCAAAATGTTGTGTGTTAGGTAGTAGGAGTACAGATATAGTAGGCTGCTATATAAATACATGCGATACTCACGTAGATGTTTACAGAGAGCGTAACCACATCCATTTCCCTAATATAATAGAACTTATAGCTCTGGCTCTGTACAACTTTGTGGTGTGCTCTGATCTCGTGATGCAATAATGTCTCTCAAAGGCCTCTTTCTTATGACTTGACTTGTTTGTTTCTCTTTATGTGGCGAGCAGTGTGGAGAAAGAGTCGAGAGAAAGTCCTTGAAGTGAAAGACACTCTAGCTCACAATCAGGCTCAGCTTTCACTAAAAGCACAATGAAAGCTCCCAGCATGATTTCACTTTCACTCCCCGAAAAATTAGTCATGAGCATTTTATGCTATAAGCATCACTTGACTCTTCTCTCTTTTCTTCTACCCATTATCCCCCTCTTAACGCTCTTTTTAATTTTTCTTCTCCGTTTTAACTTATGATTCACGTTTGCTCTTTAATCAACGTCTGTGCACATTCACATAAACATCCATACCTTCCAACCATTTCCAACTTCAATTAAATATAAGCCTTTTTAATCACACACTTAATCACAAACCCGCTCGCTTACAATTGCTATGTCGTTGTAAATTATATTTTCTACTAATTATAAAAGATAAATTGACAGCCACCAAAGATTTTATTCGGCTTTTCAACCATTTGCATCTCTCATAATCTACCTTGCACTTTGATAACAAATGCTTAAATGTAAACCATTTTTATTTTTTTGCAATTTTAAAAGAGAAGTATATATTTAGTTTCCTTACGCCTATACTGATTTCCTAACATCCTGTAAGAACTTTAAAAAGGTAATATATTACATTATAGCAGCAAATAATAATCATAATTTCTCTTTGAACCTACAGTTGACTGTCCTGACAGCACGTGCTCTCAACATGGAATCTGCGTTACTGGAAAATGTCTTTGTCATTCTGGATGGACTGGTCAAACTTGCCAGTAAGTATAGTACTTGGATAAAAAATCCCGATATCTAATTTAAAATAGTTACATAATAGTATGCACTTGTTTTTATATACTTGGGCTTTGGAGTTATTAGCGTTCAAAGTTCAAACCTAGTAGGTATCTAAGATGCTTTCTGGTGCGATGTAGAATGGCATAATATATTTAGATTTTTGAGGAGCTAACAAATTGCTTCTCATATAATGTATGTATCAATAGGTACTTGCACTGCTATAAATACTAAGGCTGTCATTGTCAGGAGAGACTTGTTACAGAACTGTTACAAAAGTTACAANCATATAATGTATGTATCAATAGGTACTTGCACTGCTATAAATACTAAGGCTGTCATTGTCAGGAGAGACTTGTTACAGAACTGTTACAAAAGTTACAAACTTGAGTTACTTATCTTAACTTTGAATTTATATGAACAAATTGCTGCTGCTTTATGTCAAGAGTCACTGTTCTTATCCAAAGTGTACTCTCAGGATAAGGAAAATGGATGTGGCAAGTTTGTTTCATGTTTGTATAGAAAATAGTTGCAGTGGCGTCGGAAACAAATGCAAAGAAAGTGCATCTAGGAGCCAGGGGTTTCCCTGCCATGTGAATATGCATGAGTGAGTGAGTGAGTGAGTTCTTTTGGATTTGTGGGCTACGTGGGTTGTCTCGCCCTGTTTCGCTAGTGGCAGGTGGTGATATGAGTTGATGTGACACAATGGCCAACTACTGTTCAGAGTACAGACAGATAAGAGGAAATGAAAATTCGTAGAGAAACAAGCCTGATCTGATCTAATGCACATCACATGAGAGAACTTCGCTTTCGCTCACTCACATCACAGCAGAATGAGTCAAGTCAACTCGAGTCAAGTTCACTCTCTCTGGCTTAGCTTAGCAATAAAATATTTATGGCCACCCAAGTCTGGCCAAATTCTAACCACATTCTACAGTCCCTTTCTACTTTCACTCCTTTCATGTCATTTCGCATCGAGCACACGCATTTCTCCTTGCAAATTGCAATCCCATGGAAATCTACACTCATTTGCATACGATTATAGAAATACTCAAATGCAAAGCCCACGAATTTTACCGTCGTCCTCTAAAATTCCTGACAACTGACCTTATCTTATGCATTTGCGAAAGTGCACATATATTAAATCACCAGAAACTCAATATGCAACCATAATAATAGCTGATTTCAAAACTTAAAAGAAAACCTTTCAAAAAATTTAGTGCAAACTATTAACTGTAAAACTGAAAATTGTTGAACAACGATTGGCTTCTTTACCTAAAATACCTACCAAAATATTTCTTGTTTTGTCAAAACTTTAAAACTCATTTTTAATAGTAAAAATAAAAAGTTCTAAAGATGCAATGTTTAAATTAATAAATAAGTAGACTTTCACGAAATATGTTACTGTAACTTGACTTGGCTGACAACTACAGGATTATAATGGATAATAATATTAGACTTTTTACGTGTAAATACGTATGTAGAATTTTACAGATGCATGAATTGTATTATGAGGACGCAATATAACTGTTTTTATTAGTAGCTATGAGAAATATAACGTTATGCGTGTGTGTGGGGTCGTATATGGAGATCGATAGCACATCTAAGTGAGTAGGAGTCTGACAATGAGTTAAAAGCCGTCTGGAAATGATAATAAAGTTGATATGACAAGTAAAAGGGAAATAAAAGAGCGGGGAGTAAAAGAAAAGTACGATTATGTGTAAACGGAAGGAGGATGAGAGGAAATGATAAAAGTTGCAAGATGACTCCAAGGGATTTTTTTCGTTGTTTTTGCAGATTTCCCGATAGTTTACTGGCAAAATGTCTTCCTGACTGTTCTGGGCGAGGGGAATTTGACGCGGAGAGCGGAAGGTGCGTCTGCCAGAAACCTTTTTCAGGGAGCAACTGCATGGACGGTAAGTAAAGTTATACACTCTTACACTGCATTGCTAAATAATAATACAAAACTCTCATTTCTGCATATCTAAAGAAACAGATGAGTCCAGTCAGTGGCACTACAATATTATCTCGTCTATAAAAGTCCAGGGCACAACTAGAGAAAGTCACCCTTCTCCTTAAAAATAAAGCACAATAAAACTACAAGTGAAAAAGATAGGTTCAGATGGAGTCTTACGAGTGGGATGGGATTGAACGTGCATTCTAGAAACTGAGGATGACTTGACAGATATGCATTGTCGGTTATTTAAGGGGAAATGGTATTTGCACAACGTCCTCGTCTCCGATAGATAAATAAATAGGCGACTGTTTACTCATAAAATATCGCATTTGTTTTTTTTTTGTGTTTTGCTATCTGTAAAAGTAAATAAGTGGCGTGGGGCAATAAATGGAATAGAATAGAAAGGATGTGAATGTCAATGTTTAAGTGTCCGTTCGGCTGTAGCTGCATGAAACCCTCTCCTTGTTCTCCTTTTCTGTGTCATGTCCTTTTATGTACGTAGCTGCAAAGAGAAGAGAGAAGGCGAGAGTGGACAGGCGAGTGAGAAAGGAAGGATACGGCATTGATGAGCGGGCAGATAGACGCTATCCCACCAAAATCGGCAACTGTTGTTTGTGAGTGAGAAAGAGAAGAAATATTATAGTGTCTGTAGTGTAGTGTGGGGGCCATTGCT
>JABASI010006727.1:0-10546 GCA_019776505.1 Tomocerus nigrus
TAGCATCCGCAAAATTTGGCCACGTGGTCTGCGGCAGATTTGGATTTAACAAATTTTAAGGTTTAAGGTAATTTACACTAAAACGCAGGATCCCTAATATGAGTCAATAATGACCTAAAAACAGCATAAAATCACGCGAACGCAAAATTTTTTTGGTATAGGTATTGTAAGGATTTTTTCCCTTCCCCTCTATCTGGTCTGATTATGTCTACACTAATTTTATTTGAAAATATAATTTAACATAGTAATCATTTTTAGGTTGTTTACCTTAAATAAGCGTAAAAAATGAAATATTGAACATTTGGAGATTTTTTATTGCTATTATTTGGAGATTTTTTAAGCACAATGTAAATTCTCTTTTCCTGGTGCAATGTTTGAGGCAGTTTGTCATCTTCTTCTGAAAGAACGATGGTGTCTGCCCCTAAATCGTATGAATTCCTTTGGAAACTAACCGAAGGGTCAGTCGGCGATGTGTAAGTGCTGGTGGTTTTCTCTTTATCAAATGTTTGCGTCACAATTTGGTCTTCTAAGAAACGATCTAAGGGAAGTTTCTTTGCGTGTGCCGCAATATTAACCAAAACAGACTCTTTAAAAACCGCCTCCCTCCGAGATAACAATTTGATGACATCTTCGTGTAAATAATTTAAAATTTTACTGGATACTAGATAGACGCAAATGGTAGCCCATACGATAAACGCGGGGAAAATGGATTGCATGATAGAAATTATGATGGAACACCATACTTTTTCAGGTAATATTCAGAGGATTCTATTCTAACAAACAATATATTTGTCTATTTACATAAACATTTTGACTTTATGTATATAATTAATTAGCGCTTGACTCTTTACACTACTGTTCTCATTCGCTTTGCTTCCGGGTGGGGTGAGGTGAGGGTGACACATAAAAAGAGAAATGTAAGTAATTAAATCAATACCATAGAAAAAGAAATTGTCCTTTAGCCTCTGTGCAGAGCTGATAGAAGGCTCAGGTCACTATTAACGAGCGTGCCAGTTCGAGCTCGCGTGGATTGGTTACGGTCTAAGCTAGTCTCTCTGGATTGGTTGAACTTAGACCGTAACCAATAAGCAGATGAATAAAGAGGAGAGGGGAGGGACTTTCACACCTAGCCGGAGCCATGGACATTGATAGTACTATAGGGTAACTGGAACACTGAAACGAGCCCGCGTATAATGACATCGTGGTCGTACACTCTGGCAGATAATACATTAGTTGACGTATAGTTTTATAGTGTACGACAGACGCAACTTTGTTTCATCTTTCCACCACCAATGGGCTTAAATGGCAAAAAAAGACGGATTGGGCGCTGCTGTCTCTGCTCCATACGATAACAATGAAAATACCAAGTTACTATATACTGGCTGGCCGGAGCACGATATTTTGTAAAGGTTGAGCCTTCTATTACCCAAAAACCCATGCGTGTTCTGTGAATCAATACAAGCGAGCGACGCGAGCGATAGCATTGTTCTCTGTGTAGGCGTATACAAAACTGAGTTTCAGGGGAAAAGAGAGAGGGTGGCGTAGGGGGGGTAACATTTTCTGAGCATAACACTGTCGGACAGACTCGACAAAAAACGGTATAAATTCCAAAAAATGACTGAAGCACTAATGGTTGAATAATGTATTAGTAGTAACTAGCATAACCAGGGACCCCAAATTATGAATTTCAGAATTTTTAATAAATGTTTAAATTCGAGAAATGAAATTACCTATAGGTATACCTATACAGCTATATACTTACATATTATTATATAAAGATTACTATAAAAGGCTAATATGTACACTATGCTAAGATGCACAATAAATTATAGTGTTATAAATCACAATCACATAGCACTGTCGGACAGAGTCGACAAAAAACGGAATAAATTCCAAAAAATGACTGAAGCACTAATGGTTGAATAAGGTATTAGTAGCAACTAGCATAACCAGGGACCCCAAATTATGAATTTCAGAATTTTTAATAAATGTTTAGTACCTGTAATTCGAAATTGAAATTATGAAAAATTGACAGAGCATAGGCATTTACCATTGTAAAGTTTGAAATGGTATAACTTTTGAATCCCGGCTTTTCCCGTATTGTCATATGCCTCAAAATTTCGACAAAAATTTATTTTACAACATATATTAATTTCATGAGTCCCTTTTAGTCACTTTGTGAGAAATTACAATTTGAAATTCAAAATAATAAAAACATTCTACATGACAAAGGAGGGCAAAAGTTGAGTTCGGCGCAACTGGGACTGTCACATATGCGTTCAGTGCAGTGTAGCAGCCTGCTTTATGTGTGCTAGTGCTCACCTTTGCTTATTAGCAATAATACATCCCACCGTCAATTTTTATCTCATAACTCAAACTATAGATATACTTGCTCATAACTTGCTCATATCATTTTATACCGCTGAGACTGCTTCATTTCCGACAGTGCACGAAATACATTCCATTTCAAAGATTTTTAGTTTAATAAGCACAGTTTAGTAAATGTGGTTAAAATATTCTAACTTTACAAAACCAATACGGCAATTCAGCTTTTTCAAAGAAACGCAACAGTTTGTTGCATGTGCGTGTTTGGGGGAGTGTATGACCCACAGAATGGAATCACACAGATCTCTCAAGCCAACAGTCTGTTAGTGTCATTACAAATAATTAAAAGTCAAATTGAAGACGCAAATGAATGAAATCGGCACATTATATTCATCAGTTTGAACAAAGGAACATTTATGGACATTAGAAAAGGACAATGAATTACATATTACCTCATCATGCAGTCACATACGTAGTTAATAATTTGTGTGAAATATACTTGCCCGTTTGAAAAAAATTACAATTGTCCTGATTATCCTATAATACTTATTAAGCTAAAATAAATAAAAAAGATCATGGCATATGGCCTTCATAATAAGCTTAAGTCCTTTTATATTATTTACAAGGGAGTCGTGAAAATTCTTTTGTCCACTTGCTAAATATATATTAAACAAACATTACTCCTTAGTGTCCAATGAATTAATTACTTAGGGTCCCGGTGGCTACTGTACTGTAGGTAGGCGTATGTCTTAAAAACCAAAGTGACCCCAATCCATAATTATTTCTAATATCCCAACAGCTACGGTAGTGGAAATGAGTGCATTTATTATGGGGGTACAATTGGAGAGGCGAAACAATTGTTTTAAATGATTACATTTTGATGGTTAAATTGTCTCACGAAGTTTAAATAGACGCTGCTTACAGGCATTATATCCAATTGCAGCAGAACAGTAAAATGGGCTTAATAAAAAATATTGGGAATCAAAAAATGTATTTAATTTTTTGATATTTGTAAATTTTCTTTCTGTGTATGAGGGTAAAAGCACAGACAACTTTGTTGGAATTGAAGGCATCAACACAATAATAGACTCCATGAGCGACATTTGCAGTGTATCATTAATTTACGGCGCGAATGTGAATATTTTTGAATTTAGTTTGTCGAGTGGTCCAATTGTGCTAATGCAAGGAGAAAATTTAGTACAGGTGAAAAAGATGGCTAGTCGTTTGGAATTGTTAAAGTTGGATGGTTGTTGTTGTTGTTGTTAAAGTGTGAATGGTTGTTAAAGTTGGGACAGGAAATGGCAGCTTCTGTATGGTCCAGTTTATTATGTTCTTTTATGGCAGAGCAGCTTCTATAGTATTTTTCAGAATTTAAATAGCCCTGCAGTGACTATTGGAAAATGCGAGACAGGTTTTGCATGGAGAACTACGGATGCGACATAATAATTAATTGTTCCTCAAATGTTCACAGCTCAATATGTTCTGTCTTACGAGCACACAACTCCCATCTTAATGCCTGTAGAATTCTATCCAAAGAAATCCACGGAAATGAACCCAACCTACGTGTTCGGTAAAATTCATATGTATTGTACAAGCTGCTTGCCAATGTGTGCAAATATTTCTGATAATGTCGGTTTCTTAAAGAAAAGTGTAATTGAAACTTTATCACAGGATATTATAAAAGGCTTCTTTGATTATGTCGATAACTTTCGACTGCAGGAATTTTTGGTAGTTGAATATTGTGTTGAAATAAATTCAGGTAAAAATACATCCGTGGCAATCTTCCCTGAAGGACAATTAAAAGCGGCACCTTTATTCCCTCCGCCGAAATATGAAACTATGTCGTCACGGCAAGAATCACTACAGGATGCTATTGCAGGACTGTACCAGAAGGACCTTTGGCAATATTTCAGTCGCACAAATACTATTTATAACAAAATAATTTTAGACAATACATTCGACCATAGATACAAGCCACTTCAAGTATTAATTGCAATTCGAAACTGGAACTATGTAACCTGTGCAGGAATCAAAGAAAATATCAAATGGGAAATATATGTGATACCATTTGATAAAATAACATGGCTTTTAATATTCGTATCCATAATAGCTACCTCCATCACATTTTTTTTTCAAAAATATCCAGCCAGTGATTGGAGTTTAAATACGAAAATACAAAATTCCATTGAATGCTTAAATATTTTATTTAATTATGCTGTAGTGTTGTTAGAGCAAGGAGTCTCAATTCAGAATGGAATGCCAAAAAGAATTTTAATGACGACATTTGGAATTTGGATCCTTTTTGGAGTCATTTTAAGTAGTTCATACAAGTCCCTCCTTGTAAACCAAATGCTGACACCCAAGTCAGCTAATAGCAACTACAGCAGTATCCGTGACTTGAATCAGTTTGCTATTATCAGTTCAGATTCTCAATTTCTTGATGATATACTGCTGATTAAGTTTCAGGAGGAGTCTCTATTCTATGGCAGACTATTTCCTCGTCAATTTGCAAACATTACTCCACATTTTCTTATTACGCAATGTAGACGCATTAAAATAAAAGATTATAGAAACAAGGAATTCGTACCGGATTGCTTGCATGAGATCAAAGACAAAAAAGAACTGAACGAAAGAGTGTTTCAATTGAATGAGAACCTAAAAATATTCAAAAGTCGATATTTCTGAAAAATGGATGAATTCAATCAATTGGCTCGGTCTAAACTTCAATATGCAAAATATTCACGCGGCAATGCAGACGAGTGAAGACTCCAACGAAATAGCTGTTCTCAAAATTCTAACGCAATTTCCTTCTAATTTTCTTCTCGGTAGACAAATTCAGTATCAGAAAAATCCGGCTCTCGTTTTCAATCAGAATTATGATTTCTTGAAGGAGTGTGAGAAGAAAGCTTTTGCGGAACGACCAAAATGGCTGGATAAATACGAAAAGTATCTCTATCGAGGCACAAATTACGTACGCATAACGGACCACACTCTTGAACGGCTAATTTTTTGCCGAATACCATATTCCTTCAATCAGTACCGTCTGTACTTCCGAATGCAAAATATTATGAGCTCAGGTATTGTTACACTCTTTGAATATTGGGATCAATTCCTCAAAGAAAAACATATGCGAACCGCTTTAAAAAGGGAAATTTCGCTTAATGAATTTCCGAAAAGCGAAGAATTTAAACCCATAAAAATGTTGAACAATTACCTCATTATTTCTGTGTTTTATCTTCATTTGATGATAATTTGTGGGTCGCTTACTGTTTTCATAGCAGAAATTATTTTCACCGCTTACAAGTTAAATGATATCTCCATTTGAATAAATACAAATATAACGACCGTTTGAATTTTTTTGTAAATGATGTGATTATTGCTACATTATTCACCGCTTATTAAAGTTAAATGATATCTCCATTTGAATAAATACAAATATAACGACCGTTTGAATTTTTTTGTAAATGATGTGATTATTGCTACATTCATCAGAGTTAAGGTTGATGTGATTTAGTCCATAGCTATAATGCGTCTGTTTTCCCACTCCACCACTACAGATAGCAACTAATTAGACGACAAATTTTGTGTGCCAATATTTACGCATTTTTTCAAATACGGAAAAGACGGAAATGTATTTTTCCGGCCACAAAAACCAAGTCCCAAAATAATTTTGATTGATACAAATAAGTAATTGAAAATTGAATTAATTATTATTATTATTATTTCGACATAGAAAAGTAATTTAGAAGACTTAAAACGTTTCTTGTTTATCCGTTTTAATTCACGATGACGTTTTTAACAAAGCATGGAAGACGATTGATCCTCATGCTACTATAAGAAAATGATATTACCAACTTTAAGAAAAAATCAAAAAAAAATTCTATAAAACTAAAGAATGATCGTAATTGGACAATAATTACTTTTGTCATCGTTTTAATAAATCTGCTGATTTTTGCAAAGGTTATGTTATTGGAAAATGAAGGTGGTCATTTACAATGAAAAAGTGAAATCCTGAACTAACCAGTGAAAGATTGAAATTTTGTCAAATGGTCTTAGAACTGAAACACATTCAAAGGAAAATAGACAATAGTCGCCTTATACAAATATTTCTCAATTAACGTAAAGTTATAAGCGTTGTATAGTATCGGAAGAGACAATTGAAATAAATACTATTGAAGTGAAATTGCAGATAGACTAGAATCAGTGAAGATACAGGGACGAATATAATCATACTGCCAGAAATGGAAATAGTTATTTACTCCGTTTATGTGACATGTATTGTTGCGTCTTTGAAAAAACGAAATGGCCTTATTGTTTTTGTAAAACTAGCATATTTTAACTATATGTGGCAATTAAAACAAAATCTTGATAAATACATAAAATACATTTTTGTGGCTGGGCCTTAACTATACATTTTAGGACTTTGGATTATTTTTACCGCAGAATATTAATTTTAGTGCCCCATGGATTATTTCCTTAGGGTCCCAGTTAGTACTACGCTTGAAAAACTAGTAGGAGCATGCCAAGTCTTAATATTCTGTAGATTCCTATAGTGCATTGGAAATTAATGCACTCGTTTACGGATTGGCTCACCTTAGAAAGAGCAAAACCTTGTTTAAAATGAATAAATTCTGGTATTGTAATGTCTCATTCCAAACAAACACGCCAGCATTAAGAAATGGATTCATATTTGTGTTGATTGATTAAGCAGGTTGAAGTTTATTGACTTATTATAAAATAGATTAAATTATTAGGTATGTTTTGGCGACGGATTGGCGACCACAGTAGTGTACATTTCGAACTGGAGACAATTTATTTTAAAAATTTGTAAACAGAAATTTTGCACATAATTAACAATATTTTAGTAAAGTATGTTGGGACTATTTTGCATTTTATTAACTTTTTTTGAAGGAAACTTTAAGAAGATCCACCCCCGTTGTTTACAACAAATTTACTGATTTTAGAGTTGGGACTGAAGTTAATCCCGTTCATTTGAGAACATTTTATTAACTTTTTTTGAAGGAAACTTTAAGAAGATCCACCCCCGTTGTTTACAACAAATTTACTGATTTTAGAGTTGGGACTGAAGTTAATCCCGTTCATTTGAGTTGATTCCTCTGAAAGGAAAATATGAATTATGTTAGCAAGTATCCATGAATATATAAATTTTAATAATAAATATTTCATGAAGGTTTCTATTGTATTACGTGGTGCATTAAAGATGGATCCCTGAACACCGCCATTGACAGTTTGTCCTCCACCAAAGTTTGCGGCTAAAATGTATATCAATTCATTATCAATCATATTTAGTACACTCAAATCAAAGTCTGGTTTTGTATGTATTATATTTCAAATTAGATTCGAATATAGTATGACAAATGGTAATAATAATAATCTTATGGTTAGTAGAATTATGGTTTAAAGTCCAACCATTTAACATTAAAAATATTGAGCCGGAATTAAAAATTGCAATTAAAATTTAGATAAATTAAGTAAATGTTATGCAGTTGAGAAATTTATGTTTACCTTGGCAAGTAGTTACGACGAACAGAAGTGTACAACAAATAAGTATGAATTTCATTGTGTCGGAAATTGGATCTCTAGAGTTTGGAGCTAGAGTTTCTTGGACAGGATTTTCGGAAGTAAATACTTCAAAGTTAGGAAACGTCTTTAAATACCAGTTCCTATGATGCATTAACTGATAGATAACATATTGCATTATCAAACCCAAATATTACAATCACTTAATTATTAATTGGTGCATAGCACACTAGACCATTGCAAAACAGATATAATGCAGAGTAGCGTTGGGTATTTGTTAATCTGAACTTTGAACACCAGTGCAGTAGTTTGCCCGCAAAGTTTTTAAGAAGGCTTTATTATGATTTTTGTCATGACCTTAGAATGATTCTGTTAAACTTGCCATATTTTTGCATGCTTAGTCTTTCTTTTGTCCCATATAATAGTAGCACGGCTCGGCAATTTGATTTGTATATTTCAATGCATTATGATGATGACCTCAGGAGGATCCAGTATACCTTCTGGTAGTGACCCCATTTTTGAAATCAATGGTCCGATGGACCTCTAGATGATACAGAAAATTTGAATCGTGAATTTCAATCCGTCCAAAAGGATTCGTGCCAAGGGACGGACTTACAGATTGGGTATTCCTATACGGAGTAGCTACTCCACTCCGAATAATAGTAGTACCTATGTGTATATTCATTTAGACTCTTACAGCCAAAATTAGTTTGGGGTTTACCTATTGCGGTTAATTACTTGATGTTGCAAAGTACCATAATTTGTCTCCTATGCCTGTTAATTATCAATTAGTACCTACCTAATTATAATCAATAAAGTATGCCTACCTCAATAACCTATAGAGTTGTTGTCATTTACAGTTTTCCGGATTCAATTCCTGTAATCCTTTTCACCTTAGCCAAACATTTTTGAAAAATAATTTCAAAAATTCAGATAATGGCCATATCAGCTATTTTCATTATGATTGATAGATTTAAGGGCTGCTGCAATGGCTGTAATAATTAGAATTGTGAAAATATTCTAAATGTAAAAGTTTACGAATATTTGTATAACCATCCACAAAATTGTTTTGAATTAATGATTACGAATATAATATGGAATAAAAAGCAGCATACATTTTGTCATAAACGAATTATGATACCATGGAGGCTAGCATAATTACCTATGTCATATTTTTAGGCTCCTGATATGAATATCAACAAAAGTGGATACATATTAGGTATGATAATGGATAAATTGAGAATGTTAAGGAAGAAAAAGCATTTAATAGTTAATTGCAATTATGTAACTAAATTGTTGAGTTTGGGTATTTTCCCCCTTAGTAACAACTACTTAGGTAGGTACCTATATTATATTGCATGTATGTAGGCACCGATATAATTCTGTTTTGTTCATTATATTCAGTGATTCGGTTCAGATGGAAAGATGATAAGTCTTAATTTACGAATATAGTAAACAGCACACATTGCGATATAAAAAATTATTTTATTGAAATACCTTGCATAAAAATTTCTAATATTTTACAAACCATTGGTTAACAAAAATTTTTAGATTTGATATATAGGTAATTAATTATTTTTTCACGATTGCTTTACCAAGATTACTACCGGTTGTTTACCTCAAATTTACTTATTTTAGAGTGGGGACTAAAATTAATTCCATTCATTGTAATTGATTCCTCTGAAATGAAAATATAATTTTTTTCATATATTTATTTGTAGTTGAAACCATAAATTTTAATAAATATTTAGCAAAAATTAATAATTGAATTACTTGGGGCATTAAAGATGGATCCTTGAACACCGTCATTTACTGTTTGTCCCCCACCAAAACTTGCAGCTAAAAATATATCAATTTTTTATGAACCACATATAAAATTAATAATTGAATTACTTGGGGCATTAAAGATGGATCCTTGAACACCGTCATTTACTGTTTGTCCCCCACCAAAACTTGCAGCTAAAAATATATCAATTTTTTTTTGAACCACATATATTTACTATGTATCCATAAGTCTTTATCTTTGTATATCCTAGGGCTATGCCGGGGTGACATTTTATTTGATTTTATTATTGTAGGCTATATAGTAGGCTATAATCTTGAAATTAGGGTGTTAGTAGGACGTTACAAATAAATACCGTTTGGCAAATTTTCTAATTAAAATGAGGTTAGTTTTTCAGTCTAATTGCAATTTATGAATAGAAACGGAGTAAAAAAATTCAAATGCGATAAAATGATGTTTATATCTTTTTAAAGTTTTATTTGGGACTTTACCTTGGCAAGCAATTATGAACAACAGAACGGTGCAACAAATGAGTGCGAATTTCATTGTGTCGGTAATTGGGGATCTCCTATTAGAGTTAGCTGGACAGGACTTGCAAAAGTATTCTCAAAATTAAAAGACGCTACCTCTTTAAATATTTTTGTTTCTATATTAACTAGAATTACAGATAACATATGCCATTATAGTAAAGTACAAATGTTATAACTACCGAATTATTAACCGGCGTAGAGTACAATATAGTATTACCTATATTAATTACAAATATGTATATCAGTAGACGTACATACCTCATACAGTTAAAGGCAATTAGTGGGTTAGTAAACACAACATACAAACGTCATCCAACAGGACATAATGATAATTTTCAGGGAATTAAGAGCCCATTAGCACTAATTG
>JABASI010006728.1:0-10544 GCA_019776505.1 Tomocerus nigrus
TTTTTCAGAGTTCGAGGGGAAGGAAAAGCACTCCCGCTCGCAACATTTGATTTCCGATCCTGACAAAGTACACTGAATAGGATGTTAATTATTTGCAAATAAAGAGATGCACACTTAGCTATCTCCTATATAATGGGACTCAGGGATTAACCCTTCTATACTTCTTACAAATGGCGTGATGTGCTGTATACAACAACACATGCATTTCTTTGTTCATTAAATTACACGAATAATGTAATTAATACTGGTCCATTAATTAATAACTTAATTTTGACAAGATTTTTGAGGGTCCGTTTTTTTGCTAATTTAAATATCGAAAATTAAATTTTATTCTAATTTATTTTTGCTAAATAAAATAGACTCAACTTTATTTTCCGTTCTTTTGTAGTTCTAAGTTCTAAGGAGTTTATAACTGAGAAACCCTGTCTGTCTGGTGTCTGTGGTCTGGGAATGATGAGATGATTGTGTCTGTGACAAGCTAATAAAAGTCTGTAGGATTTTATTTACTTGTGGTCGTTGCAGTTCGAGTATCTAATTACCAATCTCCTCAATCATCACAGTGAATAACCATCTCATGATGAGCGTAATCCAATTAAGAAGTTTGGAATTAATCAGTAAGGGGATTATGTGGCCAATTTATTTAATGCTCTAACAGCTTGCATGTTCGAATCATCAAAAACATCTGGGCGAAAAGAGATTAATTAATTGGACTCACCAAAGAAGCAGGAGCAGAAGACGATCGTGTAAATCGTGTAGAAAACGGCCCTGACATCCGGACGATCAAAAATGTACTCTGTATTCATCATCCAAGGTTTCGTCCCATTTTCTCTCGGTGAGACGTTGTAGTATCCGTAGCTTTCGTTATCTACAAGTGAAAAATATTACTCGTTATTAACACGAAAGAATGATAAAAATAGGAGAGCGCCGATGGAATGCACAAAATGCAAACGCATTTTTACTCTCTAGAGAATTCTTTTCTCTTCATCCGTTTTCCCGACCATAGAGCATCCGTCTGTCTGTCTGTAGGGACTTTAATTTAACTATGCACACTCTTTTCAATGGGATGACGATTTGATGATGATGGTGAAATGTCAGCTAAGTTCACACGGAATACTTTTCCGTTGAATTAATTACTGACAGAAAACGATTTTTACTGAAGGACGAGACCGCAAAAATAGTTTTGGCAGCACGGTAGCTGATTGATGGGAACGCTTCGTCAGTCTGTCTCTCTGTCGGTCTGTTGGTGCGATAATTCATGAACGGCTTGAGATATTTCATTTTTCATTGGTGTATATGTTGTTTGGGTCGGTCCGGCGGAGATCTCTGGGAAAATGGAGCCAACCGGATGACCCCTTGAACTTTTACAGGACAGTGTAGATTATATTGTGTTTGCGATGTAACCCGTGTGACCCATACATGTCATGAGGATGTCAAAACCGGCAAACCCCTGTAACGGCTACACGTCGTCGTGGTGATGTCATATTTACCCATGTAACCGCTACACGTTGTAATTACGTCAAATTGGCATGTTTTCAATGTTTTCGGGCAAATTTTGACTTTTTTCAAAGTGTTTACAATATGTAAATTTTATTCTGCCTCTTTACCTGTTTTTTGCAGTCGTTTTTACAGTGGTTCATTATGTATAAGCTTAATTTAAAGACTTTATAACTTTTAAGAAGAGACTTTCTCCTTTCCCCATTGTTTTGCGTCGTAGAGAATAATTTCATAATACAACTTGTAAAAAGTGTAATAACATATACTCAAGAGGCATATGTGCATCTAACAAGATAAATGGTCATCATGTATTTGTATGCATGATAGACAACTTGATGCTCAGCTGCTCAGAAACAGTATAGTAAAAATATACAATTATTTAACTGCCTATTTTAAGCAAAGCAAATAACAGTAACAGTACAGTCCAATAAAATTTTAAAACGAAAACTGCAGGGAAAACCTCACGAGCTTAGATTTCCGATTGAATTTTCTGAAGGAGGAGGATGAGGAGCGTGCGGAAGATCACACTAAACGACTATGTACGTGGCGAAACTAAAGGTTTGCTACTTTGAAAAATTGCAGTCATTTATCAACGACTAATACTGAGACTGGGTGAAAAGCTTGTTCAGCGCTCTTCTACTTTATAATTTAGTGTGGAAGGAAGCCCCTTGAGTATTGAGTATGCAGGACAGAGCCCTTAAGAAGACTCACTGAATGAACAGTTCATAAAATCCGCATCTTTCATCTCTGCTCAGCTTCTTTCTTTATTCTTTCCGTCCTGAGAATACCGACACCAAAAAGAACTTTCTCTACGCCTTGTGTAAACTGTTCACGAACGAGCTTGAATTGGAATTGGAAGGGAAGAAAATAGATATATACTTAGTTAGACATTACAACCACACGCAATCACGAAAGAAAGATGAGTTCACTATTACAAATAGAATTTATATAGCTACCGTATTTCTTCAAATAAATATTTTTAATTCAAGTGAAAATTTGTACTCCGACTCCGACCGTTCGAGTTTTCATCATAATAAAATGCATATAATAATAGAGTATTACTATCATCATTATATTATATGTATACAATAATAGTATGTTTACTCTCTCTACTACCGAGGCCCCATGGCCTGGCAGGGATGCAGAAAATCTAAACCCCATCATCCTGAATATTGAATTTCCCCAAAAATATTACTTTCCCCATTTTTTTTTCAAATGTCCCCGTCCCCTCGGCTTCGGTGTTTGAAAAACGGCGGGGTTTCGACGGTTTTTTCAAAAAACTGCGGTTTTTGGTGTTTTTTTTAAACGGAGGATTTTGGCGCTTTCTTTGAAAAAACGGGGAGGTTTTTTCGAAAACTAGCGGCTAAACTCCCTTTATAATTTCAAATTAACTTCTTCAAAAGATTATTTCAAGGGATTGTTCAATGCGAGTTCATAATTCTTATAATTATTATTATTTGGAACGGTCGGAGTACAAATTTTCACTTGAACCGAAAATATTTATTTTTAAAAAAAAGCGGAAAAACTGTAGGAAAAGATATAGCATTTTTCATTTTTCCATAAAAAATACGAGGGATTATGATAATCAAAGCTTAAGCTACGGAAGTGCTAACCTTAATTACAAAGAAGATAATAATATGTCAATTTCCATTGTTCAAATGTACAATGTGTATAATGTGCCACGAATACGAAGCCCGGGTTGTATCCGGAGAAATAGAGATTGTGTTAAAAATGTTAATACCTACACGCTACTGTGTACTTTTGACAGCAAAACAAAGATTCTGCTGTAATTTGATCTATAACGCTGTTATTTACTTGCGTGTGATTTTAGCTAACAGCTTTAGCCTCCTGATCCAATAATTTTTCGATTTCTTTTTGGTTGGTTGGAGAATAGAAATGCGAGTAGACGAGGAGAGATGAAGAATCTTTGTTAATAAAAGTGTTTATCCAGCTAAGGCAGAAGTGGCAGAAGATACGAAAGAGCAATTCATAGCCAAGCCCAACGAACTAACAGTGCAGCCATGCGATGAGCCAGAAATATTGCAAGTCGCCTTCACTATTTGTCTCTACTACTTGCCATCAGGATTTTGACTTGCAGACGAACGACGAGTATTTACTATAGACATCCACTAATCTGAGATGTTACGGTGAGACTGAAGGGTGAAAAGGCCAAAGGATTTGAAGGGGGCAGAGCATTGGGGCTAAGCCTCTCCTTCCCAGCCAAATCAGCAAAAATTTCTATTTTTCCTATTATGCCTCTTAAAAATTCAAATTTTTGATTAAAAATAAGAGCCGAAATTAGCAAGCACTCTATGGGCCATTTAAACCGCAAAAATTTCCATCTGTTCAGCTAAATTAAAATTTTTTCGTAATCTCTTTGTCATTTTTTGTGCATTCCTTACGTCCCAATGTGCTTTTGTTTGTTCAAGTTCGCGGGACTCATGCGCAAAGAAATAGTGGATGTCTATAAGAGATATTCACTCACCATGAACCAACTTACTTTCTCTCCCGCTTTTCATAGGATTCATACGAATATATTAATGTCTAAATGTCTTTATGTCGATTTGAACTGGGCAAAAGGATTTTTCTTCCATTCCAAAACTGAATCTGTTTTTCACTTAATAGCATTACTTTCTAAGAACATTGATATTATGATATTAATGGAGTGCAGGGAGCGGACCCTTAAAAAATGCGGCACTGTAGCACCATTATATCGTATATCGCCAAGAAGGAAGATGTTTTTCCTGGTGGAAAGAAAACAATTTTACCCTGAGAATTGACCTTCTTCACAGAAATGATTTTTCCCAACAATTTCTTTTATTTTCGGGAAATTCAAATTTTGGATCTTCGAAATCGATTTTTCCGGAAAATTCAAATTTTTGATGTTAGAAAACGATTCTCCCTGGGAAAATAAAATTTTCAATGTTAGAAAACCCATCTTCCCGGAAAATTAAAATTTGGAAAATGATTTTTTCCGGGAAATAAAAATTTGCAATATTAGAAAAAAAATTGTTACCGAAAAAAAATTTTGGATTTTAGAAAACGATTCTTATCGGGAAATTAAAAGTTTAGATGTTAGAAAAACAATTCTTCCCGGAAAATTAAAATTGTGGGTGTTGGAAAATTTGGAAATGTTTTAAACTTGAATTGCAATCGGCGGTGAAACGAGAAAAATTTATTGCATGGTAAATTAATAAAATTAAGAAGAATATTGATTGGGAAGAGGGAAGATCGATTTATATTCCTGGTCCCGCGAAGAAAACATTTACTGAGATTCCGGAGTGGAGAGAGCCCATTTGCTCCCGTCAACAAAATCAAATCAGGAACCTAAGGAAGATTTTCTAAAGAACTCTTTGCTCTCATCTTCGATTTCAGTAAGATGCTTTTCAGAAATAAATGAAAATTTTCATTTCGGATGAGTGGTCAAATGGAAAGGAGAGCTATTGCTATTTCCGTAATTACAAGAGGCTCTTGACTTGAGCAGCAAACTAAGAACGGAGCTACAGCAAAATGACAATTTCCTGACATCGACAAATCGAAACGAGGCAAAGGAGCACCTATCGTTATCCATCTACGATCTATCTACTTCCTACACGGTGTTCACAGTAGCTCAAGTATAGTACAACAAGGTTAAACAGGCAGTTCAACGGCAGCAGCCCCATCAAATCAACTATAACAACGTAACTGCATAACGTTATAGACATCCGCTAATTCCTTACGCATGAGTCCCGTGAACTTCAAGCAGCAAAAGCACATTGGAGCGTGCTTAAGAAATGTACAAATGACAAGGGATTACGAGAAAAGTTTTTAATTTTGCTGAATAATTGACATTTTTGGGGTTTAAAGTTTAAACGCCCCTATCAGTGTTTGCTAATTTCGACTCTTGTTTTTAATCAAAAATTTGAATTTTCATTAGGCATTAGACTAGACGAAAGATAGAAATTTACCTAGCCACTCCCAGTCTATATAGCCAAATTTCTATCTTTCGTCTAATGCATCATGAAAATTCAAAATTTTCATCAAAAATGAGGGGTGCGTCTAGTAAACGCGAAAATATTAACCTAACCCTAACCTAACCATATTTTAACCGAACTTAAACAAATCTAACCTAATAAAATATAACATAACTAAACCCATACCCTTTTTCGCTAAAAATAGAAATTCTCAACTTCTGGACTACACCGGTTGGGAAGGATATAGGTTGAGCCCTAATGTTTTTTTTTGCCTTCAAATGCTTTGCACCCATTTCAACCTTCAATCAGTTCAATCTCACCGTAACGTCTCAGATTAGTGGATGTCTATACTCTGCTTACTCTATACTATACTGTAAAACCCGCAGCGCAACCATATTATTTCTGTCCCGTCGATTCTCTATCTTGACTTACATTACGATCGTGCTGTCAAAGGTTTCACTTTTAAGCTATATCTGTCATGGAACTAAAAAGCATCTCTGTATTTTTTTAACCAAGCAAAATATGAAGCCACGTGCCTTGCTTTTCGCCTTTTATCTTTTAGCTATTACTAAAGTGAAAGTGAAAGTATATCTGTCCAAGTAATTCATTTTTAAATGAGTAATGTAATGCAATTACCATCAGTTACTTAGCTGCTCTGTATACTATTTCCCTATCTATCTGTGTCTGTCCATCGCTGTCGATTGCCACGAGATAATTTATTAACGGATTGAAGTATATTATTCTTTTCAAAATTTCAAATAAGCATAAAAACATTTTAGTGAGTAAATTATAAACCGATTGATGTTACTAACACTCAAACTCAACCCAAATCGTATACCTTTTAAATTAAACGTTTTTTACCCTTTGCTTATCATCAGTGTTTGATGTTAACCGACTTTTTAAAATTTTTGCCAGCCGGCAATCAATTTTAGCTGCCGAAATTGGCAAAATTGGACAGTGGCCAAAAAGGCAAAAAGCGATGTAAAATAAATTTGGCCAGCAGGTCAAACAATTTTAGCCGGCTAAAAGGTCATTTTTTCCACTGCCATTTTAGCCACTAGCCAATGGCTAGTCAAACACTGCTTAATTACTTGCTTAGCATAATGTTTGTTAAAAAAATAAACGTAACGCCCAGCCTGATTAAAAAAGCGTTTCTGTTCCTGTGTGATATATATTTACCTGGTATACTATAAACTAGTAATATAGAGTCAATAGAAGTACAAATAACATGGTTACTTTGTGATGTAAAGATGACTTGAGGACCAATTTAGTTAGTACACCAGTACACGTGTCGTTTTCGTCATTTCGTCTGCAGTCAGGGACTAATAAAACTAACAACTCAACGACACAAATGACATAATGAAAAGGGAGATCAGAGACAATGAAGCTGGAGCAGAGCAGTAATCATTCATTAATCGTCTATTGTGCATCTAATAGCTGTAGTATCAATGTCTCTTATTCTATACACACATTTCTAAATTGATTGCAGTAACCAAAGTAAGCATCTCTACTGATTGTGAATTATTTAGTAAGTAGGTTTGTGTTTGTGATTGTGATGAAAGTGGTGATGATTATAATTGGTTTTATGCTTTGGCCTTTCACAATCACAAAGGAATTAGTCTTTCCGTAATTAATGGATCATGTGTTAATAAGGGTAGTCAAAATCAAAATCACATAGGATTAAATTAATTTTGTCCTTGTTCCTTCGAATGTTTCGATTTTAAATAGATCTTAATGCGATTAAATGCGATGCTATAGTATAACTAGTGGCTAGAGTTCCACATAATTCTCAATTTAGCGCATTCTATAGACTGCTAATGATTTAAACTACCACAGGAAGAAAATCCGATTTGATTTCGATTCTAAGGAAATCTGGGAGAGGATTAAAACAATTAGATTAAAATCGTCCGATTTATTTCACGCCCATGCCCAAATAAGAAAGCACGGGATTAAAAATAACTTAATTTAATGCTATGCGATTTCCATTTTGACTACCCTTAATGTACACTAACATTGGAATGTAACAATAAAGCAGCCAGTCCTATTCAGAGTTTCCAGTTTCAGATTCAATTCTAAGCTTGCTGACTGAAAGCAACAAAATGCTGTTACATCTATTCAAACTTTGACTAATACTGAGTATCATATACCAAAAGACAAAAGATAACCGAATAATTATATCGTAGTACTGTAGTAGGTACTAACAAGTTTGAAATACTTACGAAAACTATTGCTCAATTAATAGTTTTGTGGGGCAGACCAAAAGTCTTCAGCATTAATTCTTACTAAGCTCTTTGGTGTAGTTTGGCATTCCTTTAAAATAAACCATTGTAAAACGGATATAATCCGGAGTAGCGTTGATATATTATTATGATGACTACAGTGACACTACCCAGTTGACCTTAATTTTTTCACTCCATTTTCTCTGTAGTTTTTCTTTAGACCGTGGTAGTACGTGAACAAATTTTGAACTGTGTATCTCAATCAATGCGTTCATGAGATTATCAAAATTTTTTGACTTTGTCCCAGTTAACCCATTTTTGAACTCATTGATCCAATGGGCCTCTAGATGACATAGAATAGAAAATTAATAAAAATGATGTACGTCAATCCGTTCAAAAGTTATTGTGTCCAGGGACAGACAGACAGACATTCTGTTATACAGAGCAGCTAAGCTACTGCTACTCGGAATAATTGTTTCTATGAAATTCATTATCTATATAGTACTTGTGTGTGTGTGTGTATATTGCCAAGTTTACTAATGAAATAATATTTGCATGATACCGAGAAAATAGTAAATGGAATTACTTGC
This sequence comes from Tomocerus nigrus, assembly GCA_019776505.1. Lineage (NCBI taxonomy): Eukaryota > Metazoa > Arthropoda > Collembola > Entomobryomorpha > Tomoceridae > Tomocerus > Tomocerus nigrus. The sequence goes on from JABASI010006728.1 coordinate 8,257, forward strand.
GGTCGTGTTTCCATAATCATCAAAGGAAAGAGAAAGTTCCGCGAGTGAACTTTCATTCATTTCTGACGCAGAGTTGTGGAAATCCGGGAGAAATCCCATACTGCTCTATTTTCTGTCCTGATAAGTTGAGTAAATAGTTCTGATGTTTTCTTCGTTATTCAAGGATTTTACTTCGATTTCGACCTTCGATATGACTGTATCCGTTATTTCTGGAGAAACATCACTAGCTTAATTATTATTTGTTCACATTCGCACGTCACGTTGTAATTTTAGAAATAATTACTTTGTTAAGACAGAACCATTTAGTACTGTGTTAATGAGTCAATGTTTACATTGTGTATCAATGCGGAATGTAAATAAATTATGTCAACGGTTTCAAGCACCTACCCACTGAGAAAATCCTATCCTTCCATAATTGTTCCGGACAAAATATTGCATAACAGCCAACTAAGCAATTTCTTAATGGCCCTACAAATCATGTTCTTGTTTTGCTAATCACAAGAACAGCAGCAACACTTTTATAAATAAAGTAGGAAAAGATTCTAAAGATATGGAGCGTTTTTCCGGAAGAGTAATATTGCCATACACTTCAGTACACACACAATTGGAATTGGCATATGTCCAAACAAATACTATCGATTGAATGTTGAATAGTTTAGTTGAGGAGAAAAGGATGTGGAGAGCAAAATTGAAAGTGTATACAGTAGTAACAGATTCTAAAGAGTTTTGATGTTGATACAAGTAAATTAGGATTTTTTCTGTGGTATTTTGGTATTTGTGTTATTTGTTCAACAAGAAGAACTTTCAACACACCACAACATGAGTTACACGACTGACAGACATTTTAGGTATGTTGTTTGTTCCGTGTTCATTCAGTATTGAAAAGGAGTTAGGATAAAATGCAAGTTTAATTGTGGCTCCTGCTGGCTGATCGTCCCTCCGGTCGGCGGTCCCTCTACATATCCAACATCATCATGTTTGTCCGGGTATTCTGAAACATCATCATCATGTTTGTCCGGGTATTCTGAAAAAGTAATGCACCGACAACCGAGTCCTTTCTATTTATTTACTTAGCGTCGGTCGTCGATTTGACTCATTGGTTTTCCAGTGTTTGACTTTGTATTTTTTGAAATGAGAGAAAACAGAAAAACGTCCAACATCCAAAGAGATAAATTTTATATCTCCTCAAAGGTCTTAAACATTCGGGGAGTTAGCCTTCAACTCCTCGACTTCAAGATTGGTGTCCAAGTTCAAATAGAAACTGATCCATTTGCATTTACCTCTTTTGTTCTATCCTTGAAAGTCAAAAGTGGAAACAGGCCAATAAAAGAAGAAAACTGCACGAAAAGGAAATCAGAAATGGTGAGGTCAGTCAGGTCAGATAAGATTATTCGGATTTAGAAGAAGCACTTTGTCATTTGTTGTTGGTAGAAGATTCACTTTCTGTTGTGTTGCGTGGCGTGCACAGAGAGCACACTGGTGGATTATTATCCGGGTAGCCTGTGCAATCGAATGGTAAAGAGATCAAAGAAAACACAACAATAGATGATCTGGCTGCAATAAATTTTATTGAACGTCGAACGTGGAGAGCTTCTTTTCACAAATGCTGCTAATAAATGAATAATGGCAGAACTTTTACGATTCCTTAGGTGGCGTCTTATTTCGCCCACTAAAATATCACTGGAAAGACCTTCAACGTGTAAATGTTTAGCTCCGTTTTCTAAAGAGATTGTTTAAGTAGTGATAGAAATGCATGGACTCGCTTGTTCACTAGTGCTTGACTTATCAGAACAGAATCCTCGTACGGTACAACAAGAAATCGAAACTGCTCTCTCTAAAAGTTCCAGAGTTCCCCCGAATAACAACTTTTTCTTCGTTAGTGCTCTTTTGTAGTCTTCCCAGAAAAAAAGAAAATACAGTGAGAAAAAGAAGAAGACGAATTGTTACCTCCTTCTGAAGTGAACGAGAGAGGTTTAGTAATTGAGAGATGTCTAAGATATTTTTTTGCAATTTCCTTTTCCAACACGGGATACCTACTTACCTACCAACTACAAATAATAATGCCCGGCTTTTCAAATAGATACACAAGAATGGATGAGAAGAGAAAGTTATTGTACACTTTTATAATTTACTTACAGAATGTCACACTTGAATAATTTATTAAAGTTCTTATATTGTCCTGCTCGTCTTTAAGGTTGGCATGACTAGATGAAACCAGTTTCTGGGTTTTTTCAAACTTTCGCGCATAACTTGATAAATAAGAAATAGAATTAACCAAAGTTAACTGA